>ML793339.1:69901-97210 GCA_009831015.1 Picea engelmannii | reverse complement strand
TCAAGAGCCATTAACAAGATCACCATCAAGTATAGATTTACTTTCCCAAGAATGGATGACTTAATGGATTGTTTATGTGGAGAAAATTTCTTTTCTAAAACAGATTTGAAGAGTGGATATCACCAGATAAGAATGAGAGAAGGTGATGAGTGGAAGACAAACTTTAAGACAAATGAAGGTTTGTATGAGTGGCTTGTTATGCCATTTGGCTTAACAAATTCCCTCAGTACTTTTATGAGGTTGATGAATGAAATACTAAAATATTTCAATGTCAAGTTTATGGTTGTATATCCGGATGATACACTGATCTTTAGAAAGACTAAAGAGGAGAATTTGAGACACTTGACACTAGTGATGAGGAGACTACAGTAGGAGAAGGTTCTTATAAATATGAAGAAGTCCAATTTTATGAAGACATAACTCATTTACTTGGGTTTTGTGATCTCTTCAAATGAACTAGAGATGGATCCAAAGAAGTTGAAAGTAATCAAAGAATGGCCATCACCAAGGAGTAAGTTTGAGGTAAGAATCTTCCATGGATTAGCAAGTTTATACAAGAAGTTCATCAGAGACTTCAGTAGAATTTGTGAACCAATGATGGATACAGTGAAGAGGAAGAACAAGTCTTTTAAATAGACAGAGGAGGCCGAGAGGAGCTTCAATATACTAAAGGAGAAAATAACACAATGACCAATTCTAATATTACCAAATTTTGTTAAGGCATTTCAAGTGAGGTGTGATGCAAGTGGAGTTCCAATTGGAGTAGTTTTGAGCCAGGATAATAGACCGGTTGCCTATTTCAGTGAGAAGCTGAATGATACTAAGAGAAAATACTTCACATATGATAAGGATTTATATGCCATAATTCAAGCCTTGAAGAAATGGATACATTACCTTGTTCCAAAGGAATTTTTCTTGTATAGAAAAAACCAAACTTTACAATTCATAACTAGACAGGAAATATAGAGTCAAAGGCATGCAAAGTGGATTGATTTTATGTATAATTTCACTTTTTTCATAAAACATATTGTTGGGAATGCTAACAAAGGTGTAGATGCATTGAGTAGGAGATGTTTGATTCTGTAGGAGTTTTAGGTGAGGACCTTGGGATTTGAACACCTTATGGATATGTATTGTGATGATCCATACTTCAAGGAAGGATACGAAGCATGTGTGAATCCTGTGCTGAGAGACAAGAGACAGTGGATACAGTATATGATTCAAGAGGGATTGTTGTTCAAGGGAAATTAGTTGTGCATACCAAAATGATCAATGAGGGATAAATTTTGAAGGAAAATCATAGTGGGGGATTGGTTGGACATTTCGGCCATGATAAGACATTTGCACGGTTGCGAAGTTCATACTATTCACCAGGTATGAGAAAAGAAGTGACAAATTTTGTGAACAGATGCAGAATCTTCCAACATGAAAAACAAAAAAGACAGAACACTGGATTGTATCAACCATTGCCAATACCAGAGAGGCCTTGGGATGCAATAAGCATGGATTTTGTGTTAGGAATTCCAAGAATGCAAAGAGGGTGTGATTCCATATTTGTTGTGGTTGTTGGCACAGAGGCAGACCCAAGGTTCAAAGCTTCAACAGTGCACCTACAAAACCATAGCTATCGACCCTTTCGGCAACACCTGCGAAGCAGGTGAAGTCTCACCCAAGGTAGAGGAAGGGGTGGTTGTAGGAATCAGATGTATGCAACCTTATTTGGGACACAGATCTATGATTGTTACACCTTAACAAATAATTTAGCAATTATAGTTCATTAATATTCAACCTTAGTTTACAATGCAGAGAAATCCTAATAACATATCAACGCAGTATTCATACAGATCCGATATATTCAAGCACTAAGCATATCAACATAGATAAGATATAGCATCTTATTCACATCATTATGCACTAAGCTATCATATCAGATTCATATAACATACATCAGTGCACTAAGAATTGATCACATGAATAATGAAACAACCATAATGCATAAAGCATCCATAACATAGGATATACATGGTTTACCCCCTTCCCAGGGCTACGTCCACCAACTCTTCTTCTCTTTAGTTATCTTCTATCAATCAGCTACATGCACAGAGCCTCAAAATCATACTCCACATAGGACATGAGATCCATGCACACTTCGCTATATCCTTCATCCCTGAGCTAGGTCACAACAAAAATCCTTTACACAGTCTCTTACAATCACTTGCACTTATTTCTACAAGTTCTCAACATAGCATGCATGAAGCATTTACAATCTGTACTTAGCACTTAGCACAGTAGCAAAACCCCCTCTCTTTCTTACATCTCCTAGAATTATATTTATACATTACGGAAAGGGCCTAAACATCGGTAAACCCATGGGATGACATCCCCATACCCATTATATAAGCCCAAAACCCAAAAATCCCTAAAAAGGGGCCAAGATCCCGCGATATCTGCTTTGAATTGTGTTTTTCCTTCAACAGCCTATCGAAGTCCCAAAAATAGGTCAAACATGACCAAGGATCCTCAACAATTGGTCAAGGGTCAACAGGCCCCCAATACTCACATGTGACACATCCCGAGTCACCTTGATCTGGGTAGATCTACTTCAAAATCCTTGAGCTTGGTTTGAGTTGCTTCGACCTATTGTTGCGCCAAGGCCTCCTGCTTGACAAACTCTTGGATAAATTCTTCGTTGACAGGTCCCTCTGAGAGTTGTTCGGTTGTAGTGATGACTTGATCCAGTTCTTCTCCTTAACCTTCAATCTCTATGAACAGTTGGCAAGCCTCGTCTTGTATTGGTTGGAGCCTCTAAGTCACTTCCATGATTTTTCTCTGAATGGTGTGGACCTGATGTTGAGCAATGTGTTATTCTTGGGATCACTTCATCCTCTTGATTGTTGACAAGGGCTTCAACTGCACCTGTATTGTTTCTTATTTCTTCTTTGCCTCCTGGAGTTGTGACTCCAGTGCCTTCAATTCAAGATCCTTAGTGAGTCTCTCATAAGTCTTGGCACTACGATCACTTAGTTTTTTACATTCCATGGTGAGGGAATTGATTCTCTCGACTTCGCTTCGAGCAGTTGCTTCTCTTTGATCTCTCACATCCTGTGAAGTGTTGGGCATTGTTTGTAGCTCCAGATCTATGATTCTCTGTTGAAGTTGTTGGATTGCTTTTGCAAGTTGCGCTACTTGATGGTTTACTGGTTCTTCCACATTTTTCTCTAATCCTGTCATAGAGCGAAGTGCTCTGCTGACTACTTCTTTGACTCCAAGCTGCTCTGCAAGCAACTTCTATTTCTATTGCTAGATATGTGCTTTCTCCTCTTCAAACTTTGTATGGAGAGCATCCTTCTCCTATTGCAAAACTCAGCGTTGCTCTATGACTACTTCTTGCACTTGCTTTAGGGCCTCTTTGAACTATTTTGTTTCTTCTTGTATGCGACAAAGGCGAGCTTCGGTCGCATCATCTAGTCTATGTAGTCGGGTAGGGTAATCTCCCAACTCTCGTTCTTTTGAAGGAGGTGGCACATTGGATACCGAGCGGCTGGATTGAAGGGCCTGTTGTACCCCTCTGAGTTAAACCTCAATTATGTCGTACATCTCCTCCTGCTTGGCTTCATGTTTATGCAAGATGTCCTATACGGCATATGCTACAGCTGCGATGATGAATTCAAGGTCATCGACCATGAGTACAGTTCGCATCTTGGTTTTTCTAGCTTTTGACTTCTTCCGTGACGTAGGTTTCATGGGGGAAACCTTTCTTTTCTTCGAGGGATCAACCTCATCAACAGGATCCCTAGGGGGTGTTACTTCGCCTTTCTTTTTCTCTATGGTATCTTAGGTATCTCTTCGAGGTCCTCCTCTGTGATCTTATAGTATGAATGAAGCTCTTCTTTATGCTCCTTTTCACTCGCAGTGATATAAATGAAGTGTCGATCTATGTGAAACTTCATGAGAGGTATGAAACAGTGCAGGGTGTTCACCGTCATGCGAGGGACAACCCCGATAGCCCTCTTCAATTGGAGATAGTACATTTGGAATACTGCATTCGAATTCCACTATTTCCCCATATCACTTGAGTACCAGAGCATGATGAAATTTGCAGCAAGCGGCTCGAACGACACAATGTCTGGGAAGGTCGCACCTTCTAGCATCTCCCAAGCGGTAAACGCTATGAGGATCAAGATCCATCTAAAGTGGAATTCATAGCCCTGATCATGAGCTTTGCAGTAATCCAATTCCAGTTGGTTTTCTAGGTACTTCGCCCAGTTCATCTAGAGTCCTTCTACACATTTCTCAATGAGGTCAACCATGAATCCGGTGACCTGTGTAGGTATTTTCTTTCTCATGTGCTTTCCTGTGATCAACTGGTAGGCCAGGCACACTGCACCATTCTGGATGGAAGATACCTTGTATCCTCGCATCCCCTTTTCTACATCACCATATGTGTCTTTGATCCTCTATGCCAATGCGTGATCTATAGCCTTCCCTGGGTAGAAGTCTTATGGATCGGGTCCCTGCATGCTCAATCTGGTGATCCTATAGATTAGCATCAGATAAATTGTGATGCGTCGGTCTAGCGATAGATAGCCGCCATGGTAACATGATAAAAGGAGCTTAACACATGTGTTAACATCCTAGTGCCTTCCAAAGTGTGAAATATTCATCACATTCAAGAGGGTGGATTGAGCAAGGTTCATAGTCCATGGCTGGGAGATTATATTTCGAGTTCTTCCCCTTCGTCCTGGTCAAATACTTGTGAGGAGCAAGCATGTTGTAGTTATTGCAGTCCCCTAGGTTGAAGTCGCTGAATTTTAATGTCACGATCTTATCCTGCTACATTCTAACTGCACGTATCCCCTGTGGGAGGTATGTAGTAACCATGGTGTAATCAAAGTCTGTTGGCCCTTGGGTATGAAAATAAGCGAAGATCAAGGAAGAAAAGGAAAAATGTGAAATGAGCGGAAGACATGGTGATTGTTACTGGGTTGAAGTGAGAAAAAGAGAAGAAAAGACAAAGCAAAGTAAAAGGAAGCAAGCCATTAGACGAGGAGATCGAGGATGACATATCAATAAGGAAGAAGGATCGTGGACAACTCAACGAGCGTAAAATTCCAATGTTGGATGCTTTCGAGCATGACACGAGAAGGAAGGAAAGATAGGCTGGTGAATCCCTGAAAACATAGGTCAAGTTGACCTAGGGTTTTAGGCACCTAGGGTTTTGGTATCTAGGGTTTTGACACTTGGATTTTAACCTAAGGCATCCAAGAGCTATTGTAATGTATAAATAGTGGTCTAAAGGAGATGGGAGGGGTTGGTGTTATGATTTTTGTGGTTGTCTTTGACATTGTGTGATTGCGTGAGTAATATTGTGTGAGAAATAAGTGTTGAGTATGAGATCCTTCTATATTGTAAGATATTTAGCTGGGTATGAAGACCAACCCTGCAGCTGGGTGTAGAGGGAGGGGAGAGATAGAGAGGAGAAGAAAAAAGATCTGCTAGATGAGAGCGCATACAAGAACTGTATGCTTCATTTTAATATATTATAAGCACAGTTCTATGTACGTATCCCTAGAGAGATGGTGAACCACGTATACTTTATGTTGTGTTTGATTGATGCTATGTTGTTTTCCCTTTGATATATTGTTATTGCATTTTTGTGTTAGATCTGATGGATAGTTGTGTGGAGTATATCTAAGTTGATAAGTGATATATGCATGCTATATTGTTCTAGTGTTATATCCACTTGATATTCCCCTTGGTTGTAGACATCTCTATCCTACAACCCCCCCCATAGCTGCTTCAGGTGAGACTGCATCTGCTTCGCAAGTGTTTTCGAAAGGGACAATAGTTAGGGCTTGTTGGTGTGCTCTTAGAGTTGAACCATGGGTCTACCCCTATGCCAACAAATGGTTCCATTGCTGGGACATGAATCTTCTTGAGGGAATGTCAAGGTGGTTTCCATAAAATACAAAGATTGTAAAGTGGATAGAGGATCAAGAAAAAGGACTTCGTTGAAGCCCAGAACAAGAACCCTAATCTTAGTACAGAGGATTGGTTAGGAAGATATATCTTTACCGATATACACGATATTTTATTTGGACGAATCCATCAAGAGATATATGAGTGGTTAGCTAGGTTAGTAGATACCTAGTTTGAGATCAGATCTAGACCTCCCATAGTTTGGACGCAAACGTTGATCCAGAAGGTCAAGAGAGTTTACAACGCCATGTCACGAGTAGTAGATCACTGGTTCGATAACACCATTGGAGGGTACATCACGGAGTTTGTTGTTGACATAGTAGAGTCATATAACCAAGCCGAGAGATATTTCTTCAACGGACCTAGAGGAAAAATTTTACACTTTCTAAAGTTGAGGATCAAGATGTTATTGCATGAGAAGAACATCTTGAAGATACAATTGATAGGTCGGATTTGAAAAAGATAATGTTCAAGAATTCAGACAACGACATCGACACAAAGCCTGGATATATGTGCAGTGGGAGAGCATTCAAATAAGTTCATCTTGTGATCTTGTTTAAGTAGAACTACGGGGATCAGGGTTTCTATAGTGGAGAAGAGGAAGATCTAGCAGACGAAGAGCATTCAGGACCCACTAGGGCAGAGGAAGGGAAAGTTGAAGAGCCTCGCTAGGAAGAGATAGAAATTTTAGGGACTGCATAGACTGCTGAAGTAAGTACTATTATTCCTCCTGTTGATTCAACAACATTAATAAATCTAAGTAATCCAAGCTACGAAAGCGTTCATAGCACTATCACTAGTAGTCCACCACATACTCAGTAAGGAACCCTAGACAGATCTATGGAAGATGAGATGAGGCTCCCTATTTTTAGGGGAGATGGGTCTAAAGACCCCAATCAACACTGGTTCTTACATGAAGCTGTATGGAATATTAAAAATGTCACCAACGAAGCTGTTAAAAGAACTCAGTTTAGTACTACCCTAAGAGATCGTGCACTAAGCTGGTACATGAAGCTTGTCCAAGGACTTGCACAGCCTAAGACACTGAATGAGATCAAGAATGCATTGATTGTAGAGTTCAAGAAACCCAAATCAAGTCACAATGTATTATGAAGCTGAAATAGATCAAGTAGAAGGTAGCCGAACCCATTTGGGAATTCGATCAGAGATTCAAGACCTTAATAGGTCGATTGACTTTTCAGATCCTAGATGAGCAGAACAAAGAATTGTTCATTGCTACCCTCTTACCACACACCAGAGTTCCTCTGATGAAACATAAGATTGATTCATAGGCTGAGGTGCTAGAGATTGCCATGAAGTTAGAATCAACCCTTATGGGAGAATCCATCTCAGGTATGAGTCAAATATTGAATCAGCTAACTAGTTTGTCTCTACAGGTCAAAGATATGAAAAAAGACAAGGGAAAAGATAAAAGAGAAGACATATGGTGTATCAGATGAAAATCATAAGGCCATGACAAGGAGAAATGTCCCTTATTTCATGAATACTTCGCCTATGGAGCTCTGAGCCCTTTGAAGCAAGTCACCCTACCTTGGTGTGAAGTATGTAGAAATAGACATGGCCCTGGTGTGTGCTATTATATGCAAAAAAATGTTCAGACACCCACAAATTTGTATTGCATGTTTTGTAAGTCCATGGGGCATGATGATAGGGATTGTAGGGCTTATGACCTCATGCACTAAAGGTCAAGAGACATATACAAAATTCAAGGTGAAGCTCAGCAAGAAGGAAACACTACGCAGTATAACTCCCCTGGGAGAGGAAACTTCAATCCTCGTAGTGGATTCAGAGGAAGAGGATGAGGAGGAGGTATGGGTTGAGGCCAAGGAAAGATCATCTGTTACAACTGCACACAATCAAGACACTTAGCAAGGTACTTTCAGAACCCTTGCACTTCTTACAGCTACTTCATTTCCTTCAAACATGTTATAGAAGATTGTCATGTTCTGCTAGCTAAGCTTCAGAAAATATGAGGACCTCATCAGAACCTGCAAGTGAAACTGATATATGCTAAACCTCACAGAGAGGAACCTAGAGTCATTGTTATCACTAGAGGAGGTGTTTTTATAGGAGAATACAAAATGACCTCAGGAAATACTACAGAAGAATCAAGAGTTAGGAAAGATGTAGAGAAGACACAAACTTTTGATGCAAAGAAAAAAAGACCAATATTTGAGGAGGCAAGAAAATAGTTCAAAGAAGACCAAGGCTCTTCATCTAAACCACGACCAGAAATAAGAGAATATGGAATTCCTTTGGAATTTAATCAATCTTCTTTGCCAAAAGAAGGAAAATAGGTAAGCAAGCTCATGGAATTTTTATATACTTGTATTAAGTTGATTCAGGATGAGAGTGTTGTATAGGAGCTACAAAATTTTATCAGATAGTATGAGATACGAAGGATAGATCCTTTACTGAATAAACCAATACATCAACTATCCAAGAAGATAAGGACAAATAAGGAATTACACTTGAATGATTAGATAGGAGAAGATGATATAGACTATGTGGTCCTCGACTTAGGGTTGGAGGTCAATGTCATGACGAAGTAAACCTGGGCACTGATAGGAAAACCAAAATTGATCTATTCCCCTATCAGGCTTAGGATGGATAATAAACAAGATGTAAGTCCCTTTGGAATATTGGAACATGTCCATGTGGACATTGATGGAGTAAGAACGTTTGCAGATTTTGAGGTAATTGAGATAGTTGATGATAATTGTCCTTACCCTATGTTTTTAGGAATTGATTGGGCTTTGAATAACTCCACTGTGGTTGATTTAAAGAAAAGACGTGTGAATTTTGAAAGAGATGGCCTTAGGGTCATTGCACCTTTAGATCCACATGAAGGTCAACGATACAAAGAGACCATCAGAGAGGAAGACTGTGCATATGAACTGGAAAACATATACAAACTAACAGCCAGAAAATAGGATTACATTAATCCTATGATCGATGGGAACCTAAGATGGTGAAGTGACAACGCATGTTCATCAGATTTAGAAGAAGCACTAGAGAATTGGTAGAACAAAATGTATGAAGTATATACAAGACGATGTGCTAGATTAACTAGAGAATTTCACTGGATCGACTCAACAGTAAGTAAATTACCCACCTTTGATGGTCTGAATCCTTTAGAAACCTTCGTGTCAGAATTCAAAGAAAGTGTACCAACACAACAAAGATTGTTGGCAATGGATGAGGCCTTGAAATAAACACCAACAAGATGGTGGGGGACACACAAAAACAATATTACAGACTGGGTACAATGTCATACTTTGGTGACAACGTAGTTCTCAACACAAGTAGAAGGCTACGATTTTTTATATAAAGGTCGAATCTTCCCAAAGGACCATGTGTGAAGTTGCAAGGAATACTGGAGAACCATTCCTCAAGAGTAGTGTGGGCACAAATTTATTAACACGCTGGACACAACCCCTATCAACTGGTACCTTCAAGTAGAGTTGCACCTTATCACTACAGATTGGGAAGGTATGACTTTGAATTTTATAACCACCTTCTTATTTGAAAGTCAATATCCTTTAGTAGATCAAGCATTATAGGGTGTAAGACAAAAATTATTTGAGGAAGCCTTTAGCCTCCCTTATGAACAAGAAGAGGACGAATGGACTTCGCCCCTCCAGAAACTGCAAGGTTGTTACAACATCAATGCTGATGAAGACAATGATCCTAGGAAGGTGAACATCGTAGAAACACAAGGTCAAAGAGATGTGGAAGGAACAGGAGTTGAGATACCATTCATTAGACAACCAATCAAGATTAATAATGTCAATATCGAAACAAAAAAGACACCGAAGCTTGCAAATTTTGGAGATTATTGGGACATTGCTACTATTGACAAGATAACAGAGTTACTGCATGAATATCAAGACTTGTTTCCAACTAAGTTTACGTATATGAAGGTATTTAAAGGGCCCATGGGAGAGATGAGGATCCCTTTGAAACCATATGCAAGACCAGTTAAACAGAGACCGTACAGATTGAACCCTAAGTATAATGAGAAAGTGAAGAATGAGCTCAATAGAATGCTGGAAGCAGGAATTATAGAACCTGTCGAAGAATCATAGTGGATTAGCCCTATAGTGGTGCAAGACAAGAAGACAAGAGAGATCAGAATCTATGTAGATATTAGGAAGTTGAATGATTCCTGTTTTCATGACCCCTTCCCTACTCCATTCACTGACGAAGTGTTATATAATGTGGGAGGCCAGGAGGTATATTCATTTACAGATGGATTTTCAGGATACCATCAGATCTGGATTTCCAAGAAAGATCGCCATAAGACCACATTTGCAAAAGAATGGGTATCCTACCAGTATACAGTGATGCCATTTGGATTGAAGAATGCCCCAACCATCTTTTCGAGGGTGGTGGCCGAAGCATTCAAAGAGTTCCTACATAAATTTCTAGAAGCATATTTTGATGATTGGACTATTTTTAGTTTATTGAAAAATCATATTGGATGTCTAAGGCTAATGTTGGACAAATGCAGGCAGTGTCAAATTGCCTTGAATGTGAATAAATGCATCTTATTCTCACCATTTGGAGTATTGTTAGGTCATATTGTATGCAAGCAGGGATTGTTGGTAGATCCATCTAAAATTGGCATTATAGTTGATCTACCCCCTCCTACTTCAATCAAACAGTTGCACACTGTGTTGGGACATACTAAATATTATAGGAAGTTCATTAAAGGATACGCCCAGATTACAACACCCATGGAGAAGATTTTGAAGAAAGACTATTAGTTTAGTTGGACAGAAGAAGTCTAGCAAAGCATCGACACATTGAAACAGAAAATGGTTACAACACCTATTCTAGTTTTCCCAGATTGGAGCAATGAGTTTCATGTGCATGTCGATGCATATTCTATTGCCTTAAGAGTAGTGTTATCACAACCCGAGGAAGGAGATATTGACCATCCATTATATGTTTCTCTCAGGAAACTATCCACAACTGATATTAATTACACCACCACTGAGAGAGAAGGGTTAGCCATGGTGTATGCACTGTAGAAATTTCGCCACTACTTGTTGGGAGGACACTTTAAAATGTTTACTGATCACTCTGTGATGAAATACCTAGTCAACAAGACAATGTTGTGGGGGAGAATATGCAGATGGATTCTTCTATTTCAGGAATATGACTTTGAGATCATATTTAGGCCAAGAAGAATGAACAAAGGTCCTGACCACTTGTAAAGGTTGGAACATGGCGAAGAGACAACCAATTTGGAAGATGCACTGCCAGAAGCACAGTTACTGGCCATTAGAAATATTGATGACCACTTCATAGAGATATTATAGTTCCCGTCAACAGGAATGGCACCTAGTGAGTATGCAATTCCCCAAAAGAAACATCTAGTAGTACGCGCTACAAACTTTTCAATTATAGCTGGACAACTATACAAGATGGGACCTGATGAGATATTGAGAAGGTGTCTTATGGAGGAGGAGAGACCATTGATCCTCACAGAATCTCATGAAGGCATCGTAGGAGGACATTACATAGGGAAAGAAACTACGTAGAAGGTTCTTAGAGCTGGACTTTGGTGGCCTACCTTACATGAAGATGCTAAAGACTATTACAGAGCCTGTGATGCATGCCAAAGAGTTGGGAAACCGTCCAAAAGAGATGAAATTTAGTTAGCACCACAACTGACTTTGCAGGCATTTGAGAAGTGGGCCATTAACTTCGTATGACCTATAAACCCACCAGGCAAGCACACAGGAGCAAGGTACATCATTACTGTGACAAAATACTTGACCAAATGGACTGAAGCAAGAGCAGTTAAGGATTGAAGTGTAACTACAACTACGCGCTTCATATTTGATGACATCATAACCAGGTTTGGATGCCCAAAGATCCTTATGAGTGATCAAGCCACACATTTCATAAATAAAACATTTGAAGCCCTAACTAAGGAATTTTCATTCCATCATTAGAAGAGCATGCATTACCATCCACAAGAAAATGGGACAGTGGAAGCATTCAACAAGATCTTGGAGACAATGCTGACGAAGATTTGTAGTGTGAACATGGATGACTAGGATTTAAGAGTACCAGCGGTACTATGGGCCTATAGAACCACTTGTAAGAATACAACAATGCAAACCCCTTTTAAGTTGGTGTATGGTCTCGAAGCCATTGTCCCAATGGAATATTTGGTACCAAGATTAAGAATTGTTGCCTTTACAGATATGGATGACACTGGCATTGTTAGAGAGAGGATTACACAGTTGGTCAAACTAGAAGAAGACATATTTATTGTAGGATTCCATCAGTATGTATAGAAGGAAAGAGAGAAGGCATATCATGACAGACACATCAAGAAGAAGGCATTTAAACAAAGCGATCTAGTACTGGTATATGACAATCAGTTCACAAAACATCTTGGGAAGTTCATAATGCATTGTCTTGGGCCATATGAGGTCGCCTATGTTACAGAAGGAGGAGTTTCACAGTTGAAGACTTTGAATGGAGAATGGAAAGAAGGATTAGTGAATGGGATCCGGTTGACATTGTATTGTGAAAACCATCTGCCTCGCATCTCTAAGTAAAATCATAAGGAAAAGGGTCTAGGTACCAGGTGCAGTTGAAACTGGGTACCAGACATAGAAAAGATAGTTTGCACAAGGAAGGAGAGGAGGCATAGAGAAGAAAGAATAGGGTGCACTGTGCAGTCTAAATTTGAAGTAAAACAGTAGGACCATATCTCAAGTTCCTTGGGACGAGTCATAGGTGAGTGTTGGGGGCCTGTTGGCCCTTGGGTATGAAAATAAGTGAAGATCAAGGAAGAAAAGGAAAAATGTGAACTGCATGGAAGACACAGTAACTGTTAATGGAATGAAGTGAGCAAAAGAGCAGAAAAGATAGAGCGAAGTAAAAGGAAGCAAGCCATTGGATGAGGAGATCGAGGATGACATATCAGCAAGGAAGAAGGATCGTGGAAAACTCAGCAAGCAGAAAAATCCATTGTTGGATACTTTGGAGAACCACGCGAGAAGGAAGGAAAGATAGGTTGGTGAAGCCTTGAAAACACATGTCAAGTTGACATAGGGTTTAGACACATATGGTTTTTGTATCTAGGGTTTTGACACTTAGGTTTTAACCTAAAGGTCTCCGAGAGCTATTGTAATGTGTAAATAGAGGTCTAAAGGATGTGGGAGGGGTTGGTGTTATGATTGTTGTGGTTGTCTTTGAAATTGTGTGATCGAGTGAGTAATATTGTGTGAGAAAGAAGTGTTGAGTATGAGAGCCTTCTATATTGTAAGATCTTCAGTTGGGTGTGAAGATCAACCCTGCAGCTGGGTGTGAAGGGAGGGGAGAGATAAAGAGGAGAAGAAAGACGATCTGCTAGCTGAGAGCGTAGAAAAGAATTGTATGCTTCATCCTAATATATTATAAGAACAATTATGTAGACGTATCCCTAGAGAGAGGGTGAAACACGTATACCTTGTGTTGTGTGTGATTGATGTTATGTTATTTTCCCTTTGATATATTGTTATTGAATTTCTGTGTTAGATCTAATGGATAGTTGTGTGGAGTAGATCTAAGCTGATAAGTGATATATGTGTGTTGTATTGTTCTAGTGTTATATCCACTTGATATTCCGATTGGTTGTATACATCTCTATCCTGCAACCCCCCAATAGCTGCTTCAGGTGAAACTGCATTTGCATCGCAGATGTTGCCAAAAGGGCCAGTAGTTAGATATTGTTGGTGCGCTCTTAGAGCTGAACCCCGGGTCTACCCCTGTGCCAACAAAGTCCCTCAGGAAACTGTCATGACTCACTGCGCCAGCCAAAGGTGGGATGTAGTTGGGCAGGATAGTTGAGATTCACTTCACGTTTTCCAAGTCATCTCGATGCTTGGTTCTCTTCTCTACTATCGTTCATGACAGTTTGGATCCGCAAGAAGTCGACGGGGAGGCTTGCACTCATCCCGTCGATGAATTTGATCTTCGAGAGACATCACCTTCTCATCCATAAGGTCGATCATAACTTATTCAATGATTTTCTTTGCCACGTTGAGCTCATCCAACATGCACGCTCAGATCAGATAACAAAGGTGGATGAATGAGTGCTCAAAGCAATAGAATAGGTGTCTATCTCAATAAACACAGCGCGGTAGTAATGAGTTGTCTAGGATACAATCAAAAAATTGTTTTCGGTGCAACATTCGATGCAATAAGTAGACAATAGTGTAACAAATCTCTCCAATAGATGGGAGACCTTCATCAATGTGGTTATGTCCATTGCGGCGTGGTCCCAATGGTCTAATGGCGAGATTTCTGGCCATAACTGTTGTTCTAACCATTTGGGCATCAGGCTAATGATTATAATTCTTTCAATGACTATATTTCTTCGCCATGGAGAAGTGCCATGTTGTGTTGTTCTAATATCCCAACGAAGTTCCAGTCTTCCTTCTGCGAAGTCCCCTCTGGAACCTTCTATAAATTTTCTATCTTTTCTCTCTTCCTATTAAGCCTTCTAGCCTTCTTCCATGTGATCCTTGTCTCAATATTCTTTTTTCCATTCTGATTCCCATCTCCTTTTGGTATAGTAAATTCGCTTTGTTGAGATTCTTTCATAGGGTTAGAGAGTAGTACTTCTTCTCTCTTCGGGGTAGGTGATCCATTCTTCGGTGAGTCTTCTTGTGTTCTTTAAACTTCGACATCCAAGTTTTTGGTTTTGAACAACTTTGATATGTTCTCCTGTTCCTCAATCAAGTGCACTATCCTCCTAGTCATGAAATATTTTAATTCTTTCTTCTTTTGTTCTAAGACTTCCTCTTCTTTTCTTCTGGCTTGATCTTTCTCAATCTAAGTTTTTCCTAGTAATATAGAAAATGGGGTGTTGTTCTCAATAAATTTAACAACCTCAAAATCTTTCGCTATTGAAGTACCATGAGCACTCATAGCTATCTGGGTGAGTCTTCCACATAGGGTTATCATCTTTCCTCTAAATAATCTCATTCCTCCCAATGAAGAACTCATAGCAGGCTTTCCTAAAATTTCCCAAGTTCTCTCTATCATGATATTCACCTGTGTTTCTCCATCCAAAACATAGTCAATGTCGAAGTCTCCTATTCTTGTTTCTATTCATTCTTTTTCTTTGAATATCTCTCATAAGTTGATATTTTTGTGATCATTGAGGGTTTCTTTCATTTTTAGCAATACATTATCTGATTCTTTCTAGGGTTTTGTCATGGTCTCAGTTTCTTGACCTTCCTTAGGGTTTCTTGTCTCATATTCATTCTTTCAACCTTAGCAATCATTCTAGGGAAATCCAAAACTTCATGATCCATAGATTTACAACAAAGACAACTAGGTCTTCTACCAGGTCATTCCTTAGCAAGATGTCCCAGTCTTCTGCAATTGTAACAAAGAGTCGATCCTCTCTTTCTCTTAAATGATCCCCAACTTTTGTTGTACTACACACCAAGATCATAGTAGCCAACCTGCAAAAAAAATATTTCTAGGATCCTGCATCCATTTATTAGTCCAAACATTCTTTCTATGAATAGGAATAACATATCTTTCATTATTTCTATCAGATATACTCATATCAAACCTTCTTTCTTCTAGTTGTGCCCTACTTTTCAAGCTAGGATTTTTTTTATCAAACATACCTAGATATACACTTTTGAAAAAAAAAAATCCACTTGTCCTAACTTTTCACTATTCTTACCTTTATCAGAGCACAAAGCTTCAATATATTACCTCTTTTCCTCAGATCTAACTTTTCTTCTTGGCACAGTCCTTAGTTATATTGTCGAGGTCCTACTCTTTGGTCAAGGGCCAACATTGGTGGATAGGTTTTCAAAGATGGCACACTTTGTCCCATGCCAGAAGATCAGTGACGCAACATATGTTGCAAATCTATTTTTCAAGGAAGTTGTTAGAATCCACAGACTACTCAGGAGCATTGTCTCAGAAAGAGACACAAAATTTGTTGGTCATATTTGGAGAACAATGTGGAAGAAGTTGGGGATAGATTTTTCCTTTAGCTCAGCTTATCACCCTCAGACATATATGCAGACTAAGGTGGTAAAATGTTTTTTTGGAAACTTATTAAGGATTCTGGTCACTGAGCATCATAATCAGTGGGATCAGATTCTTCCATAAGAAAAATTTGCATACAATGACTCACCCAACAGGAGCACTGGAAAGAGACCATTCCAAATACTATATGGAATGCAAACCAAGGGAGTGTCTGAGTTGAGACTTGGAATAGAGTGAGATCAGAAGCGCTGGAGCAGAAGATTTTGCCGCAGAAATGTATAATCTCCATAACCAGATCAAAGGACAGTTACAGAGCTCTAACCGAGAGTACAAGCACAAATTTGATCAACATCGTAGAGAAATTCAATTTTGATGTAGGAGATCAGGTTCTGGCACATATCAGGAAAGAAATGTTCCCTAGGGGAACATATAACAAGTTGAATATGAAGAAGATACGGCGATGTAAGATATTAAGGAAGTTTGGTGAAAATGCCTATGAGATTGAGCTTCTAGATGATGTGGGCATATCACTCATATTCAATGCTTCAGACCTGTACACTTACAGGGAATATGACTCAGAGGGATCATAAGTTCAAGAAAAGATTCAGTGGGAGAAACAAATGCCTATAGCAGAAAAACCACATATGGAGAAGATCATTGATCATAGGATTAGAAAGAAGACCAGGAGGAAGACCCATCTTGAATATCTGGTCAAGTGGAAGGAACACCCAATAGAAGATGTCAGTTGGGAAATGAAGCTGATATCCAGAAGCATGGAAAGTCGGTGCACGAGCTCATGGACACAAGTCCATAATTTTTTTTCTAGGGGAGTATGATGCAGGGGCATCGTCAGTGAGCACACATGCCAGGAAAACTAAACTCCTTGGAATCATTTCAGAATCTTAACGTTGTCGTTTATTGTGAATAATTTAGAGCTGATTGAAAAATGGAAGAAGATCAAACGCTTGGAAGCTGAATGATCACAAGTTATCTAGGAGTTTCACTCCTAGTATTGAATGTAACCGAACTTAGATAGCAGTTATGTTTTATTTTTTCGAATAAATGAGTAGTCGGGGAGAAACCTAAGAGCCCTCTGAGATAAATAGAGGTTTTGTACACCCAAATGGGGTTGTTGCAAGTTAGTAGGAAAATTCTTTTCTTTTAGTTGTTGTTTGATCATAGTTGTAGCCATTTACTTTTGAATGAATTTAACAAAGGAAAATTGATCCAAATGCATAGTGTTGTTACTGTTTGCAATTCCTTGTTATTGTTATTTCCATGAATGAATGAATTTTCATTTCGAGTATCTGAAACTGTAAGATGTTATTATAAGTTTCAATTGTTCTCTCATGTAAGTTATGAAAGGAGTGCATACTGAACGCAAGGAGTGCGTGTAAGAGAGTCTTTTTTGACTTGAAGCTCAGAAGAGATAGCATGGAACTTTTGTATGGAGAGTGTGAATACTAAGCGCAAGGAGTGCACGTAGAGGCTAACTTGTTTCAAGTTCGAAAGATCAAGAGATCGAGCATAGACTGTGCCAGGAGGGCACTAGAAAGTCTTTTGAAAGGCGCAGAAGGTTCGAGTCTTTTAGAGACTGAGTAAGTTCAAAACTCATGCAGAACCAGTGCAAGTTGCACGCAGAGTGAAAGTGTGCACCAGGTTGAAGTCAAAGTCCATTGACGAAAGCTCAGAAGGGATAGCACTTTCCATAAGTGAAGACGAAGTCCAAGAGATGGACTCGTAGTAGGAACAAAGGCCGAGCCCTTTGGATACTTAGAAAATCTTCTAAGTCAAAGGAATTCAAAATCTCAGGAGGGAGAGCAATAGTGGTTGTTGGGCTACCGATTCAGAGGACCAACAACCGTACGATCAAATCAAGGTGCATGAGCCTTAGTTTTTCACACACACAAGAGAGGGAACTTGCCAAAGTTCTGAATTCCAAAGTAGTTTTGGGCTGTCCGATCATTCGAAGTAAATCTCAACCGTCCAATCGTCTGAAAAAAATCTCAAGCGTCAGATCATCCAAAGTAGATATGAAGCATCAGATATGAAGAACAGGTGTTGTGAATATGTGGATCTTGGATAAAGACCCGATGTAAACGTCAATCATCTGATCCAGAGGGCAGGTGCCATAAATTTGTGGGCTCTGGGTAAAGACCCAAAGTAAATATCAACCGCCTGATTCGAGAGAATTAGATATGAATTGTTGGTTTGGAAGAGGCATATCTTAGCTGTCAGTCCAGAGGCACCATCAAGATCGTAAGATTGATGGTCACGATCGATTACGGGGCCAGAAAGTCTCGGGACGTTAAAATTTTGAGGGTGGGCTGCAATTGAAACCACGGTATCGGTGAAGAGGTACATGGAAATTGGAGGTAAATTGTGGGGAGAAAAGCGGTTGATCCCAAACCACTCTTGGGCGCACCCGCAATCGTACATTTACACAAGGACCTAGACCAAGGTCACATGCAACAAGGGGCTAACGAAAAAATAGCTAGTACCTTAAACCTGAGATTTCAGCAGCTGCAGAAAGAGGTCGTGGGTGCCATAGAACCTGCACTAGAGGACTAAGAGGACCTATGTTAATTCACAAGTGAGACCATTATGGTATCATAGAGCGAATTCGGCTCGCAATTGAATATCCTTGACTGGGATGTCGCATAACCCTTAGGAGAGAAGAGGGGGTTTCATCACCAACCATGGTTGGAAAGAGATGCTATGGCGATTTCAAGATGAATGTATAACCTACCCAGACATCCAGAAAAACTACTTCCTAAGTTCGACCCTGAAACCTATGTTTTTTCTGAAGATCACATTAAGAATTTCATATTAGCCATAAGGTTGATGAATGTACAACAAGAAGATGTGGTATGTCGACTGTTCCCTTACACCTTTGATAATTTGGCCTCTACCTAGTATTTCAACCTCCCAATCGGTTCCATAACTAGCTAGACAAAGTTTCAAAAGGATTTCTTGGACAACTTTTCCGAAGAGACTACTACATGAGCTTTAATGGTAGAAATTTTTGCTGCCACTATGAGTCCAAAAGGAAAGGTCAAATATTTTAGCAAAAGGTTTACCACTATCTTGAACAATTTCCAACCCGAGGCTAAACATACCCTTGAGCTACAAATCGAAGAATATGCTAATGCTCTCCCAACTTCTATTTCCATGTTTGTGAAGAGGGCTTCCAAACACACCCTAGCTGGAAATTTTGAAGAAGATTAAATAATTGAGTTCCAAATGAAAGGATGAAAAGAAGTCCATATCTCACTATTTAAAAAAGAAACCCAACTTCCATCTAAGAGAGGAATTTTGTTGACTAGATCCCCGAGAAAAAAAATGGAACAAGGTCCCGAAAAAAGGGGGGGGACATTGAAGACCTGCAGCGGATGATCAAGAAACTTTCAAATGATATTGTAGACATGAAAAGGAGTGCCAGGGAAGGAAACCAAATTCAAAGGCCTTACAAACCCTTTTTTAAAATAAACCCACCTTTCAATGCCATAAAACCTCCCCCAACCAACCTAAACATCAACTTAGGGAATGTAGCAGTCGAATCTTTTTACATGTATCATCAAGAGAAACATTCAGAGAGGGATTTCCCCTAATGGGTGCATGCTATGAATATAATGGCTAATCGATTCCTAGATGAAGTCTCCCTAATGGTACAACCTAGTGGTTCAACAGTAAATGTCACCGAACAAGAATAGAATGAACCACCAGAAGAAACAACCATGTTGTTATGGGACCCCAACCTTTCGATGCCTCTCGATGACGTATTTGAGGTGCAAGGACCACCCGCTAAAGTTTTGGATGTACATATGCGAAGTAGGAGTCAACCTATCCAAAGTAATCCCACCACTACTCAATCATCTTGAGGAAACCAAATGGCCAATCGCCCAAGAGCATCGGTTATCTCCCAAAAAAACCCTACAAACACATACACATGGGAAACACCTAAGATGTATTAAAAAATAGTAGAAGACTTGAAGAATATGAAGGCTAACGAGCCAATTGTGGACATGTGTATGATTCCTCAACAAAATGATTTTTTGTTACAAACCTTGAGATTAAAATATACCCCTGTGACAGGCACTGATCAAGGGGATGTGCCGTCACCTACAGGTTTAACAAACAAGTCGAGGGTGAAAGAATGCTCCTTAAACAAAAAGGAGAAGACTTTTGTTCCTCCTTTCCTATTAACATTTGAGGTTTTTAACAAAAATCTACATAATTTCCTCGTTGATTCAGGGGCATCTTCAAACATCATGCCACTATCGATTTTCAAGAAATTGAACGCAACCCTGCTCAAAAGTGATAAACATGTTATACAACTAGATAGGACTCAGGCAAAGGTCATTGGGGAACTGAAATATGTCATGATCAAAATATCTACACACCTAATTTTGTTCAAGTAATTGACTTAATCGTGGTAGACATTCCAGATGCTTATGGAATGTTTCTCAGTCGAGACTGGTCTGAGAAATTAAAAAGATATTTTAGTACTGACTAGGATCACCTCTATTTTCCATTCAAAGGAAATACAAACATGATCAATATTGACAGAGAATGATATCTTAAACATACTTCCATTGATTTATAGACACCTTGGTGCAGACCCCCCCTACTCTCCCTCGGGGCTGTGTGACTTCGCAGTCTAGGATCGATCGACTTCGAGAGCTAAATCAACTCACATATTCGTGCTGAACCTCTACTATGTTATCCACAAGTCAAAATCCTATTTCTCGGGTGTGAAATCCCCTTTTCTGGAATCTCTAGATATCCACAGAGTCTTCCACATGACCCTGGTCTAAACCATGGGCTTAAACCTTCATTCCCACACACTTCGGAACTTCAGGCATCGGGATTTCTTGATGCACCTAACTCTAAATCCGCCGAACCCTGAACTCGCGAACACTTACACACACATGGAATAGATCTACGGTCCACACTCCTCTCACGACTAACGACTGCGATCTACTTAGGCACTTCGCAACTTCAACCATCGTTTTCCCCCAAAATTTTATCTCTCCGAACTGAATGAGAAGATACCACGTGTATATACAATCAACGACTAAGGTTTTATATTTTTACCTCTTTAGCATTTCGAATGACTTCCAGTCAACGCTCTGCTTTGGAACTTTGAAACTTCGACAGTTCACGCTCCATGCCACTGCTCACTAAGCCTTCCCTCCAAAGTGCTCCTTTTTCGAAGTAATTAATTTTTTTCCACGCGTCCTCTTGACCCAACGATCAAGATTTTATCTACTCTTCGGGCTTTGACAAATTTTGATGTTGCATGACCCCTTCCTCCCGGATATCTTCTTCTCAGAGTGAATGATGCACTGGCACATGTCCTCCTTTGGATCTATGGTCCAGATGGATGTCAGGTTTCATAACTTTAGGAGTTTTAAATCCTTCCCAAATGAAAACCTCTGAGCATGAGAAGTCCGAAGGACTTCAAGGTGTAACCTCCTCACACCTTCTTGATATCTAATGACTGTCCATTACCCCGACTTCTTCCGAAGGGATATCACCCGTCAATTCACTATATTCAACAATTTTCTCTCTTTCTGTTGAATCTTTGTCACTATCTCTTCTGATCTTGATTCCTCTGAATACTTTGACCTTCGACACACTCTTTTCACTCCTGGAACCTTTGAAAAAGTTCGTACTTATAGATTTCTTCAAAAGAAACTTTCCTATGCACTCACCGCGCTTCACAGTCCTAACCTCTCGAAACATCGTCAATTCTTGACCCTATGTACTCCTTGCAACACTCGGTATAAGTTTCATGTTATCCCTCCTGAGCTTATCTGAGTCAAATCTAGACTCTGTTGACACACGACTTGTGAACAATATCCACTCCTTGCATTCAAGCTCTCAAAAGAGAACAATTGAAACTTACTTAATCCTTCATAAGTTCATATACTCAACTATGAACAATCATACATAAGAAAAATGAAATAAACACACAGAGAACATATCATTCATTCAAATACATATTGAAATGAACATTGTCCAAGCATTTGGATCAATTTATGTCTATTTTATTCATCCATGAAGTATTTACATAAGTTACAGATTTCTTCATTGTCTCTAGACTCTCTATGTCTAACTGTTACATATAACTTTTACTCCTTACTCCTACAATCTCATTCTCATACTCTCATCCTGAAATCTAATAGTGCAACAATACAATACATAAAACCTATATAATGATTGGCTTCTGGAGCTCTTCTTCGTCCTATCTGAATTCTATCCCATCATTGTTTTCAACGGTTATCTACTTTTTCCTATTATAATAAATGTGAGTTATCAACATATAAGAGTTGGAACTCAACATATGTAACACCTTACAGTCATGTAAGACTTTACAACATCCTTCCATTCTCAGGCGATGACCCAAATTTACAAACAAGGTCTTTTAAAACTGAATATTTTCAAAATATCTCAACAACTGCTCCTACTTTTGTTAAATGCTGATTTGAAACTTTGGTGCGCTGAGGTGTCGAATTATCCCTCCACTCATGACCTCTTCCACTTTGATGGCGATGCTCCTGCATCATATGCCTCTGGCTAAAATATTCATGGACTCTTGTCCATGAGCTACCACATCATTTTTCCATGCTTCAAAATGTTAGGTTTAGTGACCCAACTTGAATCTTCCACTGGGTGATCTTTCCACTTCACCAAATATTCAGGATACATCTTTCTCCTAGTTTTCTTTCCAACTCTTTGTTCTAAGATTTTATCCATCTGAGGTTTTTCTGCTGTGGGATTATGTTCCTCCCACTGAATATCCTTCTTGTAATATAGTTCTCCTCCATCATCTCTTCTATAAGGATACAAGTCTGCAACATTGAATATTGATGATATCCCAACATTGTCTGGAAACTCAATCTCATAAGCATTGGCTGCAAATTTCCTGAGGATCTTGCATGGTCCTATATTTTTCATCTTCAACTTGTTATATGTTCCCCTCATAAACCTTTCTTTTCTCAAATGATCTAAAAATTCATCTCCAACTTCAAATTGAACTTCTCTCCTTTTCTGATCAACTATGTTCTTATACTTTTGATTGTTGTCCTATAGCTATTATCTGACTCAATCATGGAGTCTCTGCATATCTGTAGAAAAATATTCTGCTCCAACACTCATGAACTCATATTGATTCTGATTTCTTAATTTTGTAATCCCTCTCAGTTGTATTCCATATACTATCTCGAATGGACTTTTCCCAGTACTTTTGTTTACCAAATTATTAAATACAAATTCTTCCTGTGTCAGAATCTGATCCCAACGATGACTCTGCTCAGTGACTAAAATCCTTAATACATTTCCCAGACTTCCATTCACCAGTTTAGTCTATCCATCTGTGTGAGGGTGATATGTTGAAATGAAGGAAAACTTTGTCCCAAACCTCCTCCATAGATTTCTGCAAAAGTGTCCTACAAACTTTGTGTCTTTGTCTGAGACTATGCTCCTGGGTAATCCATGTAATCTCACAACTTCCCTGAAAAACAAATTGGCTATGTGCGTAGCATCACTTGTTTTATGACATGGTATGAAATGTACCATCTTGGAAAATATGTTTACCACAACAAATATGGAATCACTTCCCTTCTGGGTTATAGGTAAGCCCAACACAAAATCTATACTAATTGCACCCCAAGGCCTTTCTGGAATAGGAAATGGATGATACAAACCAATGTTCTGTTGTCTCCCTTTCACATACCGGAAAATTCTACATGTTTTCACAAAATTCTTCACGTCTTCCCTCATACCTGGCCAATAATACGAATTGTTCAGCTCTGCAAATGTCTTTTCATGGCCGAAATGTCCAGTTAGCCCTCCATTATGTTTCTCTTTAAGAATATTATCTCTCATCGAGCATCTTGGTATGCACATTTGTCTTTCCTTGAACAATAATCCATCCTGGATCAAATATTTTATCCATGGGATTCTGTCCCCCAACAAGGGGTTCTCACATGCCTCATAAGCCTCCTGAAAATCTGTATATTCTTGATACATATCCTTAAGGTGTTCAAACCCTAAGTCTTCACTTGGAATTCATGTACAACCATACTCCTGATGCTCAAAGAATCTACAACTTTGTTAGCACTTCTAGAAATATGTTTAATGACAAAAGTAAAATTATGCATTAATTCTACCCACTTAGCATGCCTTGGATTCAACTTTACTTGCCTAGTAATAAATTGTAAATCTTGATTATCACTATATAAAACAAACTCTTTTGGAATTAGATAGTGTCTCCACTTATTCAAAGCTTGAATCACTTCATAAAACTCTTTGTCATATGTGGACTAATTTTTCTTGGTGTGATTAAGTTTCTCACTGAAATAAGCAACTATCTTATTATCTTGAATCAAGACTGCTCCAATAGCTACTCCACTTGCATCACACCTTACCTGAAATGTTTTCCCAAAATCTGGTAAGACCAAAATTGGTTGTTCTGTGATCTTCTCGTTCAACACTTTTAATCTTTTCTCAGCCTCTTGTTACAAGGAAAAAACTTTCTATGGCCAAGTGTAAACCACAACAAACAGGTATGACTGCATAAATCAACTCAATTGGGGTCATATGTTATATAAACTAATGTGCAGGACAAGATAGAGGCCTACCTCGATCCAATGTTCGATGATGTTCCACTGTTGGGAACTTCGACCCAAAGCTTTATACCTTCAAGAAGTTCTTAACAAACAAACAAAGCAAGTATATAGTGATAATATAAAAGGGATTAGCACATCATATAACATAATCCATCAATAAACATTATAAACATGCATATGAATAATAATCAAATATTTGCACGATACCAATAGGACGGGAAAGGAGTATTTCTATTAATAATTGATCAACAGAAGTGACAACATTACAGACTTCCATGTCGGCACGGTTCGAAACCAAGAAACCAAGTTCCTTCCAACTGGGTCTCCACCACTTCACTCCTCCACCAAAGGCAAGCTCGAATGAAAGAGATAATGAGGTTATCTCAACAATAAGGAAAGAGCTTGGGGGTTGAACACTGTGTTCATACTTGAGGGACAAAGGGATGCAGACTCAATATGAAGTAATTTCTCTAGAGTAACTTTGCTCTCAAAGTTGAATGCTTTATTTCTTTGTCCATAGATCGAAATTGTGCTCTTATAGCCTTCAAAATTCAACTGAAGGGATGAGTTGGAAGGTTTCCAGTATATGGAAGGCCAAGGATAAGAGATCTCTTGTCATGATATGGAAAACTAACTCCATTTTTGTATTTTCTGGCACAAATCACGATGTACGTGAACTGTAGTGGAGAAGCCTATGTATACACTTTCTTTATAGCTGATAGGGCACGTATATGTAGAAAAATGTTAAATTTTATCTCTGGGTTCATCAAAAAGGGGCGATAAGTCTACATAGGGAAATGGAAAAAGGCCCTCTATGCAAGATAGCAATGGTGAGGAAAATATTTCTATAATAGATTCCCCCTAACACATCCTCCGTCCAATTAAAATACTTGTGTTTCTTCTTCACAGTATCCATCATGGGTGTACATATACCACTGAAATTTCTGAAAATTTTCCTATAAAAACTTGCTAACCCATGAAATCTTCTCACCACAAATATGATTCTTGGTGATGTCCATTCTTTGATTTCTCTCACCTTCTCTGGATCCATATTCAATTCATTTGAAGAGATCACAAAACTCAAGTATATGAGTTATGTCTTCATGAAAGATATTTTCTTCAAGTTTATCAACAACTTTTCTTGTTGTAATCTCCTCATCACTAATGTCAAGTGTTTTAAATGCTCTTCCTTTGTTTTACTAAATATTAGTATATCATCCAGATATACAATCACAAATTTACCTATGAAGTCTTTCAATAATTCATTCATCAACCTCATAAATGTGCTTGGGGCATTTGTCAACCCAAATGACATGACTAGCCATTCAAACAAACCTTCATTTGTCTCGAACGTTGTCTTCCATTAATATTCCTCTCTCAATCTTATAAGATGATATCCACTCTTCAAATCTATTTTTGAAAAATATTTTTCTCCACTAAAGAAATCCATCAAATCATCCATTCTTGGCAAAGGAAATCTATACCTAATGGTGATCTTGTTGATGGCTCTAGAATCTATACACATTCTCCATCCTCCGTCCTTATTTAGACTCAACATAGTTGGTAATGCGCATGGGCTTAGACTTCCTCTGACTAAACCTTTATCCAACAACTCTTGCAATTGATTCTTTACCTCTTCATTCTCTTGAGGTGTCAACCTATATGCTTCTTCGTTTGGAAAACTGGCTCCTGGAATAAGGTCAATGTGATGGTCAATACTCTTAATGGGTGGTAATGAGTGAGGTAACTCATTCACTACTATGTCAACAAAATTCTCTAGCAGTTCTTGGATTTCTTTAGGTAAATCATCCATAGAAGTATTTGTAAGGATAACCTTTGGCTTCCTCACTACATCAAACTGCATTTCTTGTTCCTTCTTGACCTCATTCAATATTTCCTTCCCATTGTTAAGCCCTAATATTGGCTCATTAACCCTTAATTGGGGCATATTATATTAGTAATGTTATTTTATTTATGTCGGCTTTAGGCCATTAGTTGTAATTATACCTCCTAGTCTCCTATATATACCAAGGAGACATTTTCATTTTGAATCATCTGGTACTTGAACATTCAAGTGGGGTAAAAGGAGGTTTCCCCCTCGAAGAGGCTTATTATCTTAAATTATATATTTTTCAAGGCGTTGAGTACTTTTTCTGAGGTTTTTCTATGCTATATTGATATTTGGTTCCTAACATATGGTATCAGAGCTCAAGGCCTTGGGGTTTCGTTGCTACATCTGAGACACCTTGGAATTTTTGCTATAACTTTTTTTAAAATGTTTCAGAAGGAATGGCTTAGAGGATAATTAGTAGATAGATCAAGGTACGTTGGGTTCAAAAATCAACTCTTGAGGCCTTATAATTTCGGACATACAACCTGTACAAGATAGGGTTCTGAAATCATCCTGAACTAAGTCATTGTGGAATTTTTGCTATAAATTTTTTTTTGTAACGTTTCATACCTTGAAATCTAGAGGATATTTACAAAAATTAATAAGGTATCTGTGGTAAAAATTTCAGCTTCTAGGTCATCTTAAATTTGTAGATACACCCTGTGTAAGATAGGGTATCTGACTAGTCCTATTGACTAGTCTCAAGAAGGTGTTCCAGGTAAAACAATCATAACTTATTCCTAGAGTATCCAAATT
>ML793339.1:0-35831 GCA_009831015.1 Picea engelmannii | reverse complement strand
CCACAATGATGATTTGGATGGAGATTAAATCATTTTGTCTCCACATGGCCAACTTGATGACAATGTTGTCACTTATCAATAATTGTATCCATATGTATCGAAAGATAGGTGTGTTGAGTTGTTTATTTGCCATTAATAACAAGAGACAAAATGGAAGATTTGATCGTTGTCTCTATTCGAAAAATTAGCAAATGAGGTAAATCAAAATGCTGAAGTAGGGATTGGATGCGATCGAATAGTGGTGAAATAATATGCCCAAAACCTAGGTTGAGCATGGCTCCCTTTTATTAATTATCAAATACATGCAAAATTTGAGTGTGCAAAGGTTATACTCACCATTATTTCCCATAGTCTCACGCTTCCTTTCCCTCGATAGTCTCGAGCCTCCTTTCTTGGTCTGATATTTCCCTCCTTTCCCTCAGCCTCAAATGTACCTCGCGTGCCTCTTTTACCTCGACAATGGCGCCTTAAAGAAAGCCCTAATTACCAAATCATGTCTCCTCAAATCGTATGGGTGCAGGCCCTCGACACTCTCGCGGCTCCTTTCCCAGTATGATCAGTCTCAGATGACCCGACCCTAGTCGATTAGAGTAAGCAGGAGATGGATGGCCCAACCCTTGAATAGAGTAAGAAGGAGATAGGTAACATAGTCTCCTTACTCTGTCTGCTCGGTCTGCTCGGTCTCATATGGGATTTTTTGCTCGGTCTCGGTCTCAGTCTCGGTCTCAGTCTGCTCGGTCTCAGTCTGCTCTATCTGCTCAGTCTCGCCTTACCAAACCCTATCTCAGCCTCAAAGAGTATGGTGTGTATGGGTGAAATTTAATTATGTTTCCCCCTTAAAAAACCTGCCTTAATAATTAAGAAATCCACCTTACCAACCCTCTCTCAGCCTCAAAGCGTATGGTAAAAATCGAAGGTTATTTCTACATTTTCATATTGAGTAGATTACATATAAAAAAAGAAGTAATAATTATTATAATTAAAGGATTTTAGTATTTTTTTTTTTTAAATTGTATTAAGAATAGATATTTACTCTTTGATGTTTTTATGAAGGGGTAATTTATTTTAGTAATTATCACTATAAAAATTATGAAACTTAGGTGGAAAGATGGGAAAATAACCCATACATGAACCAACAATTAGTATTATGGTCTAACAAGTTGGAAACAATGGCCTAAGTCCCTAAATAAACCTTCTCGAGCTCATGAACTACCATCGACAACACCTAAAAACCATGACATGAGTCCTCTCTAGGGAGTCTTTGGCATCCAATTAGTTGACTATGGGTGACATTATGAGGTCTTCTTGATAATCATGGATGGGTCTTAGGTTCATGAACATAGTCCACTTGTATGCCAAAGGTCCACTTTAAAGGGTCTATGTTGTAGTTTAAGGCCTTGATTGTGGCACATTAGATAAATAATATTAATTTAGGGAATAATTCCCTATATTTCTCCCCCAAACCATGGTATGAGACCCACCTATCATGCAAAAAACCTTCTAATGGAACCAATATCCCACTCTAAGGATATTTACCTCCTATAGAGGTCATGTTTTGTGGTTAATTTGTATCCTTATGCATGGTCATTGGTCCCTAGAATATGACATCTAGGTCCTAAATTATTTATATAGAACCACAAAAAAAATCATAAGATGAAATCAATGCAATTTCTATTCCATGTATAGCTCAAGCACCATGAGCAAGTCCTCGGGTCACCACACAAGACCATGGATGGGTGAACAAGTTGTCATCAAGAGCCTTGAAAAAGTCCTCAAACCAACATAACATAACTTAATTGGCCTTTAAGAGGGATATGAGGCATCATGATTAGGATTTGTACATTGAAAATATTAGTATACAAACAATTTAATTTTAAATTTTTACATAACTAATATGCACATTTGAAATTAATATAATGATGACATAATTATTGGGATGGTAAGTAACCATGTAAGAAATATGATTTCAATTTTTATTAATATAATATATAATATGTTTCAATTTTGAATTTGATGGTAAAAAGGGTCACAATGGTGAATCTAGGAATGTACTCTCCTTTAGCCCTGTCACATTCTAAAAAACCATGAAAGACTACCACATTGTTGACTAACTAGGACATTAATCAAATATCTATGCTTCTTAACTACAAATATATTATTTTGTGCATGAATTAAAAAAAAAAAACGATGAGGGTTGTCATTTTTAACTTATTTCTTTCCAACAAAATTATGGAGTAGAAGAAGGTGTATTTATGAGTAAAGGAGACCTTGGATTTTAGTACGATAGGTATGAGGGAGGTTGGGATTGTTATTAGTCAATTTTTCCAGTGGTTGTATCAACATTTTTTCTTTCATTCCTTTGAATTCAAGGTAGGCTTTTGTTCTGACTAGTATGCTTATACTTGTTAAATTTTACAAATTTAAAAAGAAAATAAAATTGTTTTATTTTTTTTTTAAAGTATTCTTTAAATTCCATGGACATGTAGAATACCCATGATTACAACCCAAACCCACCAACACCAACTATATAAATTCCCAACCATATCCTCCAACCACCAATTGAAGATGCAAACACTAACATTGACAATGTCATTGAAACACTTAGAAACCTAATTGACTCTTTTAGAATTACTAAAGATCCAACACACCTTTCTCTTTTAGACAATTGTTTCTTCCATTTCTCATGACCAAGGGAAAAAAATGATATTTCCAAATACAGGGCCAAGATATATGAATACTATAAAATATATTTATATAATTATGGGGTGAAATATTTACAAATTTTGAAATTTGGTATCAAGACCTTGATTAATCCCATTGTTAATTTTCATGGTTTTGTTGTTGTTGCTCAATCGATGGTGTAGAGACCACTATTTACTCTATTGTTGTGGCTTCTATTATTGGTATATCTACTTCCATTGTGTCTTCCATTGTTGCATATACCAATGGCATGTCTACTTTTATGGATTCTACTAGTGCAACATCTACCATGTTTTCCTTGGAGTAGAGGTTCAATTGAAGGCTCCACCTCCTAGCCAAGAAATCCAATATCCAATGTTGTCCTAGATTTTCTCAATTAGATCAATAAATAGTTGATTAATTTTTTTGAGTAAATGTGGGTTTCATTGTAGGTGTTAGAGTTTTCATTAATTTATTAATTATAAATTTTGTAAGATGTTATTGTAGAGAGGCTTGGGACAAGACACCATTCACAAGTTTGGCTACCTCATCTGCAATGAAGTTTTGTTATATTGAATTTTTATTTTATTTTTTAAGTTTGCTAATAATTAAAATTGTGGAAAATAACATATAAATGTTGTTTCATTTCTAGTCTTTGTAAATGAATACAAATATTTGATGCAGGAAACCTCAAGATTCCTTTAGAAGAAAGAATAAAAAGATCACATTTGGAGATTGGTGGGGGTCAATGGGTGTCTTCATTTGTCTTTTTCAACATGTAGATATTGTACTTTAGACACAAATTTCTGTTTTGTACTTTGGGCATGAGTTTTCCACTTTGTAATTTGGGCACAAATTTCCATTATGTACTAGGACATGATGTGACATTTTTAAATGAATATAAATTTGGGCAATTATGGAATACATACATAATTCCATCATGTTTTTTTAGCTGCAAGTTTTAATTCTAGTTTCAGTGCAAGGGATTCTAATTTGAAATGTGATGGTTTTTAAGAGACATGATGAGGTTAGAGTTGCTCCAAAAACTTTCTAATGTAATTCTAGTTTTAGTGCAAGGGATTCTAATTTGAAATGTGATGGTGTTTAAGAGACATGATGAGATTAGAGTTGCTCCTAAAACTTTCTAATGTAATTTTCACATTGCTGGAGTTTTTAAAATGCTACTAGTGGAATGAAGTGTCATTATGCAAATAATTCAAATTTAAATTCAAGAGTTTCTATAACTCTTATGTGTGTATATATAAACTAGAAATTTTTTATGGAGTTTTTAAAATGCTACTAGTGGAACGAAGTGTCATTATGCAAATAATTCAAATTTAAACTCAAGAGTGTCTATAGCCCTTATGTGTGTATATATAAACTAGAAATTTTCCATAGTGGTGCAAAGACATCATGATAGAATGCATAGTGTAATATCTCATTCAATTAAAATTGTGTAACATACAATATTCATATATATCAACTAATTATTTGCAATCGATCACCACTATTCACTCATTTTAAAACACGTTAGATTTATTGTGATGAACACCAGAGATGGAGAAAATATTGGTATTTGTAACTATATGTAACCATATGTCATTGGCCTTTTAGGAGGTTATTAATTCCCACACCCACATGGAAATTCTAGATAAATTCTACATGTAACTAACTTTTGTGGGAAAGAGTATGGTATCTCACATTCTCAATGAAAGTTTGACTATGTTGAAACAATACAAAATATTCATTAAAATCTAAATGGTAATATTAGGAAAACCCAAAAAGATTTAGAGATTTGATCTATAATGCCAATACATTGTAGTCTTGATCTAYCAACCTCACAATMACATCCCTTACTACTGATGTGATGAAATAATTGSCACATAAGAAAYATTGACATATTTTYTTGGATAAGARBTTGACGTGTCTATATTTTCCTTTGTGATAGTAAGGTTGTTGTCATCATTGATGGTATGTTATGAAACTATCCTATTGATATTCTAACATCCCTTTGTATATTTTATTTGGCTTTGTGATAGTAAGGTTGTTGTCATCATTGATGGCATGTTATGAAACTATCCTATTGATATTATAACATCCCTTTGTATATTTTATTTGTCTTTTGAGCTTTCCATTTTGTCTTTATTGAATTGAAGAATAGTCATTACTGGAATGAATCCTCACTTTTATACTCTTCCCTTACAATCTTTGTCGAATTATCTTTGTATATAGCGACTAACTCGTGGTTGGTCGCTCTAGCGATGAAATTTCGTTGCTATAACGACCAACGTGGAATGTTGGTCGCTATAGCAACGAACAGTTGGACCCCCCCCAAAAAAAGTAAATTTAGTCCAAAAAAAGAAAAAAAATTACGACGAAATTTTAAACCGTCGTAACATTTCATCGTAATTTTCGCCCAATGTAGTAGTGTATCTAGCAATCATGCATAATCTAAGATTCAGTTAAACGATAAATAAAATACACATTGGAATACATTCATATACAGATAATAATATCACAACAGAGATCACTTATCTTTATAAAAGATGACATCAACTGGCTACATACCAAGGACGTTCCACCCAACCGTAGACAATACTACTCAAAATCTCAACAACAGTGTGACCCTCGAGCTAGAGATATGAATCCACAAGGATGGTTCCAGAGTGTTACTTGGCTTCCCAAACCAGTCAGCACTATGGCTCTCATAGGATTTCCCAGCACTCACAGAAATCCAAGTACCCAGCTCTCTTCTACCCAGCCTCCACCACCCAAGAGAATGGACCTCCACCCTTCTCTTCCACGCAGTCCCTCAGACAGTCCTTCTTCTTCCAGATATCTAGCACATCTGGTCCAGAATCTCAATGATGGAACTCTCAGGACTCGCAACTGTGAGCAAAAGAGGACACGGGCTACAACATCTTAGACATACAAGCCTCAAGTCTGGGCTTGATTACACCAATGACAACTATAGCCAACAATATTGTGGCTAGTCTTTTGAAGTTCATTTCCCTTTCCCAATCCAAGACACGGGTGAGGATGGATCAATAAGTGATAAAGTGAGTGAACCCATGCATGAGGGGAAAGGATGGAATGAAAGAAGAAGTGAAGGATTGAACGAGCCAATAACCAACCCCCTAATCAGACCAGGGACAGGTTTAAGTATTTTCAAGGGGAATCAAGAACCTCCTGGCCTCCCCCAAGAAGCTCATGTAATCGATATACTCCCTTAGACAAAAAGGTTATTTAGAATAGGAATAAACATTTATTCCCTCAAGTCCCCACTCTTATGGAGCCATATCCCCCTATAACTCTAGTCCTTGTCTATCTAGTAGCCAACGATGTGTTTAATATTAATAATGATCAAAACATTACATTTCTTGGGAACACTGGCCTCTCAGCATTGTGACAATACATTATTTAAAATGGGGGTTCAAAACCTGGGGTGTTACATCCCCCCCCTTATTTTGGCACTGTTCTCAATGCATATACAAAATAGAGATCAACATCTCAAACTTTATTCAAAAAGTTGCAGGTACTCTACCTACATGGCATAGTCATGCTCCCAGGTAGCATCTTTAGGACTGTAGCAGGTCCACTTAAATTTTACCAGCTCTATAACCTGATTTCAGAGCACTTTGACCTTTCTGTCCAATACCCACACCAGTTGAACCTGAAAGTCTCCCTCTGTCTCTACTTGAATCAGATGCCAATCAATCACATGGTTCGGATGATGTACATATTTCTTTAGTAAAGAGAAATGAAATACATTATGCACATTCATGGAAGTAGGCAATGCAAGCATGTATGCAACTGACCCTATTTTGTCCAATATTTCAAATGGACCACAAAATTTGGCTTCCATCTTTGTACAACTACCCAATTTCAAAGATATTTTCTTGGGCTTCACTTTAAAAAGTACATGCTCCCCTACTTTAAATTCTCTAGCTATCATGTTCTTATCTACATAAAATTTCTGTCTATCCTGAGCTGCCTTTAAATTCTTCTTGATTTTAACCATCTGGTATTCCATCTCAGTGAGAAACTCCAGCCCAATTACCACTCGATCTATCGAGTTGTCCCAGCTCACTTGAGTATTGCATTTCCTACCATACAAGGCTTCAAATGGGCTCATTCTCAATGAATCTTGATACCCATTATTATATGCAAACTCAACCAAGTGTAAGTAATCTTCCCACTTAGATGGCTTATCCATCACATACATTCTCAACATATCTTCAATTACTCGGTTGACCCTCTCTGTTTTCCCACCTGACTGTGGATGGTATGTTGTGCTAAAGTTTAGATTTGTGCCAAATCCTTTAAACAATCCCCTCTAGAAATTGGAGGTAAAATTTATATCTCTGTCTGAGACAATTGTTCTGGGTATACCATGCAAACTAGAAATTTCCTTCATGAAAATTTCTGCAATATTAGTCGTTGTATGTGTTGTTTTTACAAGAAAAAAATGAGAAGCCTTTGTTAATTTTTCAACCACCACCATGATTGAATCATGTTGCCTTGCTTTCCTGGGTAATTTAGTTATGAAATCCATGGTTATCACCTCCCATTTCTTCTCTAGGATTGGCAATGGCTGCAGTAAACCCGTTGGGTTCCTATTCTCAACCTTCACCTTTTCACATTCCATACATCAAGTGATGTAATCAACAACATCCTTTTTCATTCCTGGCCAAAATAATTGGCTTCTTATGGCTGTAATCATTTTCTGGTAACTAGGGTGCCCAACATAAGGAACATATTTCATTTCCTTCAGTACCAAATTCCCCAGTTCTCCAAAACTAGGAACATAGATTCTATTATTATGCATGAGTAATCCATCTTCTTTTATATCATACTCCTTTATTTTTTGTTGTACATCTTCTTGCTGTATTTTTTCCTTTACCTGTAGGTAATGATGATCTGTAACAAGACCATATAAAATTTGGCTCTTTAAGTCTGACTGATGCATACTGAAAAAAGTAGCATGCATGAGACGCACTCTTCTACTAAGCGCATCGACAACTTTATTCTCATTTCCCTTGATATGATTGATATCGAAGTCATATTCACTTAAAAATTCCAGCCATCTGGTTTGCCTGGCATTCAAGGTCGGTTGTTCAAAAAGACACTTCAAGCCAATGTCGTCTATCCTTAATTCGAATTTCTCCCCCATGAGATAATGCCTCCACATCCTCAAGGCCTGGACAATGGAAACAAGTTCCAAGTCATGTGTGGCATAGCTCCTCTCATATTCCTTAATATTTCTGGACTCATAACCAATGACATGTCCATTTTGTGTGAAGACTCCCCCAAGTCCTTCCTTACATGTTTCTATACATACCAGAAAAATTTCATTTGGGCCAACAATCTTTAACACAGGTGCACTAGTAAGTAATTTCTTCAACAGATTAAAATTCTTTTCACACTTAGGTGTCCATTCAAATTTAGTTCCCTTCTTTTGCAAATAAGTGATGGGATGAGAAATCTTAGAGAACCCTACTATGAACCTTCTGTAGTAGCCAGCTAATCCCATAAAAGATTTGACTTCTGACACATTTCTAGGTGTTGGCCATCCTCTAATGGCTTCAATATTTTATGGATCTACTGCTATGCCCTGCTCTGAAATAATGTGTCCCAAGTAATGGATCCTCTTTTGATAAAAATAACATTTACTCATCTTTTCATACAAATGATATTCTCTCAGCACTTGCAATACCAATATTAAGTGATTTTCATGCTCCTCTTCAGACTTAGAATAGATAAGTATGTCATCCAAGAATACTATGACAAACTTATCCAAATAATTTTTGAATATCCCATTTATTAAACACATAAAGAGAGCCAGTGAATTGGTCAGTCCAAATGGCACCACTACAAATTCATAATGCCCATACCTGGTCCTAAAGTTTGTCTTATGAATGTCTTCTTCCTTGATTCTTACCTTATGGTATCCTGACCTTAGGTCAATCTTTGAAAATATCTTTTCTCCTCTTAGCTGATCAAAAAGGTCATCAATTATGGTTAGAGGATACTTGTTCTTTATGGTATACTTTTTCAGTTTTCGAAAGTCAATACATAGCCTCAAGGTTCCATCCTTCTTTTTGACAAAAAGTATTGGTGCTCCCCAAGGTGAAACAATTGGACGTATGTACCCTTTCTTCAACAATTCCTCCAACTGCATTTGTAATTCTTTTAACTCTGGTGTGCTCATTATGTAAGATGTTTTTGACACTGGGGCAACTCCTGGCACTAAATCAATTGAGAAATCTATCTCTCCCCTTGGTGGCAATCCTGGTATTTCTTGGGATACATCTTCAAATTCCTGTAGTACCGGGAAATATTCAAGGCTTTTCCCCTTTGTATTATCTGGCTCTTCCACATGAACTGCATACAATTGACATCCTTTCCTAAAACACCTTTTCAACTATAAGGCTGAAATCGCCCTTATAGAGATGGGTCTTGGAACTCCTTTCACAGTGTTCTGATTTCCATCTTCATCAAGACAGGTAAATGTCTTTCTATGACAATCTAGGATAACATGATGCTTGTCCAACCAATCCATTCCAATCAGAATATCATAAGACCCCAATGGTATGATATTTAAATCAATACTAGTATTCACACCATTAAGACTTATGGAACAAATTCTGACCATATCATGGATTCTCCTTTTGGTTCTAGTGGCTAACTGAACCAAACTTGATTCTCCAATCTTACTTTTCTCCAAATGTAATCTATCCACTATTTTAGGATCAATGTAACAATGACTTGCTCCTGAATCAATTAAAATAGAAACGGGTTGATTTATGATCTTACCTTCCACCTCGATCATATTGGATTGGTACTCTACTTGTCGATCATCTAAAGATGCATAGATTCTTCCCATATCTTTGACTATTGTAGCCTTTTGGATGGTGTGCACAATCTTCACTTTGTATTTTCTGTGTGCGCAATCCTTGTACATGTGATCTTCCTTGCATCCCTAGGAATGGATTGGTGGTCTTCCCCATTTTCCCAAGGAATATTCTTTCTTGGATTCCCCCTTAGCATACTGATCATGATGACTTATGTTAGGCTCATTCCTATTGAAGGGAGGTTTGAATCATTTCCTCCTCTGATTGGACTTCTCATTCTTCTTGTCCTTCCAAAATTTTTGCAAAGATTCTCTTCCCTAGCCTTGCTCATACATGTATTTATCCTTCCTGATGGCCTCAGTCAAGGTCTTGGGTTCATCATACTTGATATTTTCCTTATAAAAGGCTGACAGTCCACTTGGAAATATTTGTATTTTCACTTTCTCATCACCAATGAACCTAATATACTTTAACAATCCCAAGAACTTCTTCTCATACTCTGACATAGTCATGCTTCCCAACCTGAGTTCAACGAACTCCTGCATTTTCTTGTCATAGAAATGCTCTGATAGGTACTCCTTCTAGAAGTACTTCTTAAACTGATTCCAAGTGATCCTAATTTCATTAATATGTTCCACTTGCTTCAGTTGATCCCACCACATTGCAACTTTCCCGTGTAAATGGTAGGTGGCAATTTTGGCTTCCAGGTTTGAGGAATAGTTATGAAACTGAAAATATCTCCAGAGTCCAAGAAACCATTCTTAGACATCATCTTCCCTTTCTCTTTCACCATCAAAGTAAGGTGGCTTGAGCTTCCTCAACTCTCCTTGCAAACTGTCTACCTCTTGTTTCCTTCTTTGGTGCCTAACAAGAGACACCTATGGAATACTTAAGGAATATTTAGATGCACAAAATTTTATTGCCGAGTAAGGAGGTGAGTGGTGTCTATGAGCTCTTCTAGCACTTATGGAATAACCATCTCTTCCATGATCATATCTTCTTTCATGACACCTGCCTTCTTCCTCTTGTCTTGAGTTTGATCCCTTATTCATTTGCCTCTACAATTGATTTAAGATCTGCAACACTAGAGCATTTATCTAAATTTTCTCTCTCATTAGTCTCTCATTTTCTACTTTGTATCTTTTCACTTCTATTTTCAGGCTTCTTACAGTTTCTATTAACATTTCCTGCTCTCCTTTTCCCTTGCAGCCATTGGACTCTATCTCTGCATTACCAACTCTGGTATTTTGGCCTTTGGCCTCCTTATCATGACTGGAGGCTCCCTTGCCTTCTTCCATTTCCTCAATACACATCCTGAGATGATGTGCTTAAACCCCTTAATTCTACAAAATGTGCAAGTGACCATTTTGTTAGAATTAAGCATATGATAAACAAAATCGTCAACAATGTTACAGGTCCTTTTTCTTCTTAATTCATGAAGACCATGTGTATATCGATATGCACTATATAATCATTTCCACGTTATCCCTTATCCGAAACATAATTTATTTATGCACATGTGCTCCCTCCAAACCACTTCCCCAGGTGACCATGGCTCGAAAACACGACCCAATTCCCTCCTCGTGATTTTCGTGTTCGAAATTACTATACCAGAGATCATGCGATTGAAAATTGATCAAGGGTTGAGATCGATGGTCGATAGTAATTGTGGGCTGACAACATGCATGTTCTTTATCAGAGAGCTCTATCCTCGCAATCTGAAAAGTGCTCTCCCATACCTCCTTTAAATTGTGGTCGTCGATCCCTTGTCCCAACGATCTCAATGACGTTGGAAAATAGTAGGTTGTGAACTAGTACGTCTGCTAATTTTTCCTCCTCTCCCCACAATGGTTCCCCATCGTCAATCTTTTGTTCATAGATCTATGGCTAATTGTGGGTCCTGCTTTCTTAGAACCCTGTTCCCATCTCATACTGACAGGCGCTAGCTCCTTCCTTGCCCGTGACCTTGGGTTGTGACCCAGTGCTTACCCTCCTGACACTTCACAAACTCAAAACCTTCATCCAGGACTTCGACCTTCAGGAGTCTCAACGTCTCCCACTTGCTTCCTCCCAGGATGTTTCCACCCAAAGTTCAAGATCTGCTGACCTGTTTCCTTCCATAGATCAACGACTGTAATTATTTTGGGCCTTCGGACTTCGGAAATCTCAACCCTCAAATTTTTCTAAAATTATTTAATCTGAATCTCACGATATACTGACATGTGTCTCCCATAGATCAACGACTACGATTTCTTCAGGCCTTCGAAATTCGAAAAAATCAACTTTCAACCTTCACTTTTCATCGAAGTGTGTGGATTTCTACCGTGTGTCCTCTTGGATCGGAAGACTAAGATTCACTTTGGGTCTTCACCTGGAGTCCACGGATTTCCACCGCGTTTCCTCCTTAATCCGATGGTTATATTTTACTTCGGGTATTCACCTGGAGTCCACATATTTACATTGTGTTTCCTTCTGAATCAAACGACTAACAATCACTTTGGATCTCCGGGGTCCAGAAATCTCAATTCTCAACTTCTCCTCGCTTACTTTTTTCCGGAGTGTTTTATCTAGAGTACACGATCGATTGACACGTGCCATCCTATAGATCGACGGTCCCCAGCTACTTTGACTATTCAGAGTTTCGATGTTCAAGCACTAACATGTCACATCACTTAATGTCTTTCAATTTGTGGGGCCATGCATCAGTGGTTTGGATTAACCCACCTTTTCCCCGCAATTCTCATGATGATGACACGTAACCCCTTAGTGAAACTATGGTTTGTATTGCAGGACCGCCTTGAGGAATTATCTCCCGTGCAACTTGGTTCCCCACAATGTCTCCTAGTCGTTGATCTCTCTCCAACGAGATCTAATGGTTGTGACTTAACCCGTGCTTCCTTTCCATCAGACGACCCTTGTTCACTTGCCCTTCGATCCGAAAATCTCGGATCTCTCCTAATCCTGCAGTGATGATTTCTCCTGAATTCAGAGGGGATGGTCATGATCCTTCAAACCCCTTACAATGGATGTCTGACGATCTAACTCCTGCATAGATTCTGCAATTCCATTCCTCCTGATATTTTGAACTTCATGGTCAAAGTTTGATCTCAACCATAAGACTCTAACCAACAAACCCAGCCCATACCAGCCTGATGTTTCAACCAAAATATCTAATACCAATCTGTAACATCCCCAACCACCCACAGGACGTGGTACGCTACCATCAAGACCACCCTTGGACTTATTTCTCTTACTGATACCTTCTTTAAATCAATAAGGATGCATAAAATAAATGATTTAATGACATGCACCTCAATATCCAACAAGCATGCATAATCTAAGATTAATTTAAATGATAAATAAAATACATAGCGAAATACATTCACATACAGATAATAATATCACAATAGAGAGCACTTATATGTATAAAATATGACACCAACTCGCTGCAGAACAAGGACGTTCCACCCAATCGTAGACACTACTGCTCCAAATCTCAACAATAGTGTCACCCCTGAGCCAAGGCTATGAATCCAAAAGGATGGTTCCAGAGTGTTACTTGGCTTCCAAAACCAGTCAGCACTGAAGATCTCATAAAATTTCCTAGAACTCACAACAATCCAAGTGCCCATCTCTCTTCTACCTAGCCTGCACCACCCAAGAGAATGGACCTCCACCCTTCTCTGCCATGCAGTCCCTCAAGAATTCCTTCTCCTTCCAGGGTTCCAACACAAATGGTCCAGAATCTCAATGTTGGAACTCTCAGGACTCGTAGCTATGAACAAAACATTACACATGCCAACGCATCTCAGACATGCAGGCCTCAAGTCTGGGCTGGATTACACCAATGACCAATACAACCAACAGTACCATGGGTAGTCTTCGGCAGTTCATTTCCCTTTCCCAAGCCAATATGCGGGTAAGGATGGATCAATGAGTGAGTAAGTGAGTGAACCCATGCGTGAGGGGAAAGGATGGAATGCAAGAAGAAGTGAAGGAGAAAATGAGCCAACAACCAACCCCCCAATCATACCAGGGATAGGTTTAAGTATTTTCATGGGGAATCAAGAACCTCCTGGCCTCCCCCAAGAATCTCACGTAAATAATCCACTCCCTTAGACAAAAAGGGTATTTAGAATAGGAATAAACATTTAGTCCCTCAATCCCCCTCTCTTGTGGAACCATATCCCCCTATAACTCTAGTCCTTGTCCTTATAGCAGCCAATGATGTGTTTATTATTAATAATGATCAAAACATTACATTTCTTGGGCACATTGGCCTCTCAACATTGTAACAAGACATTATTTAAAATGGCGTTCAAAACCCGGGGTGTTACAGGTTTCGTAACTTCGAGAGTTTTGAATCCTTCCCAAATGAAAACTTCTGAGCATGCGAAGTCCAAAGGGATTCAAGGTGTAACCTCCTCGCACCTTCTTGAAATATAATGAATATCTGTGACCCCGACTTCTTCCGAAGGGATCTCACCCATCAATTCACTATATTCAACAATTTTCTCTCTTTCTGTTGAATCTTTGTCGCTATCTCTCCTGAGCTTGATTCCTCTGAATATTTCAACCTCTGACACACTCTTTGTGCTCCTGGAACCCTTGACAAAGTTCAGACTTAGAGATTTCTTTAAAAGAAAACTTCCTACGCACTCCCCGCGCTTCACAGTCTTGACCTCTCGATACTTAGTTGATTCTTGACCCTGTGTACTCCTTGCAACACTTGGTCTAAGTTTCACAATATCCCTCCTAAGCTTCTCTGAGTCAAATCTAGACTCTGTCGACACACACCTTGTGGAAAATATGCACTCCTTGCATTTGAGCTCTCATAAGAGAACAATTGAAACTTATTTAATCCTTCATAAATTCATATACTCAACTATGAACAATCATACATAAGAAAAATGAAATAAACACACAGAGAACATATCAGTCGTTCAATTACACACTAAAATGAACAATGTCCAAGCATTTGGATCAATTTTTGTCTGTTCTATTCATCCATGAAGTATTTACATAATTTACACAGATCTTCATTGTCTCCAGACTCTCCATGTCTAACTGTTACATCTAACTTTTACTCCATTCTACTAAAATCTCATTCTCATACTCTCATCCTGAACTCTCATACTGCAACGATACAATACAAAAAACCTATCCAATGAGTGGCTTCTCGAGCTCCTCTGTCCTATATGAATTCTATCCCATCGTTGTTTTCAATGCTTACCTACTTAGTCCTATTACAATAAATGTCAGTTATCAATAGATAAGAGTCGATTCTCTACATTTGTAACACCTTATAGTCATGTAATACTTTACAACATCCTACCATTCTCAAGCGGTGACCCGACTTTACAAACAAGGTCTTTTAAAATTGATATTTTCAAAATATCTCAACAACCGCTCCTTCTTAGGTTAAATGTCGATTTGAAACTTTGGTGTGATGAGGTGTCAAATTCTCCCTCCACTCACGACCTCTTCCGCTTTGATGGAAATTCTCCTACATCACACCGAATGAACCCTCATCAACACATTTCCCTATGTTAGGAAATTAATCATGTGATTCTGATTTTGATAATGTTGCTCCTTGCATGTCCGATATAATGTCCCAACAAAAATCCAAAATGATTTTTCAAATAGATTCAAAGAGGTACATAATCTAATAGAAAATTTTGATGCTTTCAACATTACCTATGTTCCCAGGACAAAAAAATCACTTATTTATTCTCTAGCCACTACATCCTCAAGGTTATATCCTTTATAAGACTATGAAGTCTCTAGGTTTACAGTGAAACTACTCTACAAACCGTCGGTACCTAACAATATTTATAATTGGAAGGTTTTGGAAGGATATGAACAGAATGTAGATTTCCTGACTAATCGGAAGAATTTTAAGGATTTGGCTATTGATGATGAATTATTCCAAGATCTACTCACAGAAACAGATCTCCACCAACAAAACGGGGGAAAAGACCATGTTGAAGACAAACCCAAGTTTCACACGATACCTAAAGGGGTGGCCAATTTAGAGAATCGTTTTTCCCTAAGAGAAAGGTTTAGGGGGGAAAAGAACACGAAAACAAGGAGATCATGCCCTTTATACGAAACTATAAACTTAGGCACCCCCAAGAATCCCAAGAATTTAAATCTAGGTAAAACAGTGTCCAAAGAAGACATGAAAGCTTAGCTCAAACTATTTAAAGAATATCAGGATGTATTTTCTTGGTCTTACTGAGAACTGAAAACATACGATACTCACATTATCCAGAACATGATCCCATTAAAACCTGGAATAAAAACTTTCCAATAGAAACTCAGGAAGGATCACCTGTCTCTGGAACCCCTTATGTATCAAGAACTGAAGAAATTATTAGATGCTAAGATTATCATTTAGGTTAGACACTCTGCCTGGGTAGCCAAATTGGTACCTGTCAGGAAAAATTCCGGGGAGATCCGCCTGTGTGTGGATTTCAAAAACCTTAACAGAGAATCGGAAAAATATAACTACCCAGCCTCACCCATGGAACAAATCTTATAAACTGTATACAGCTCTGAAATTTTTTCCCTTCTAGATGGTTCTCGGGTTATAACTAGGTCCTAGTTTCAGAAGAAGATCGACTAAAAACTACCTTCCGAACAAAGTGGGGAACATTTTCTTACAAATGCATTCCCTTTGAGTTGATTAACGCTGGGGAAACATTTTATAGGGACATGGACGTAGATTTTTTGGGATTAATTAACAAGTGTGTAATGGTCTATTTAGACGATGTAACGATTTATTCAAATAATAAGGAAGACCACATCCAACATTTAACTCATATTTTTCAAAGGTGTAGGAAATATGGAATATCCTTGAACCCTAAGAAAACCATCTTCGGCGTTGAGGAAGGTAATCTATTAGGTCAGATTATATATCAAGGAGGAATTTGTATAGACCCTGAGCAGATAAAAGAGATATCTCAACTCCCCTTTCCTCACAATAATAAGGCTATGCAATCCTTCTTTGGGAAAATCAACTTTGTGAGAAAATTCACACTTGACTTCGCCGAAATTGTCAAACCCTTACAAAAAATGATTTGCAGGGATGTAGAGTTTAAATGGGATGATGAGCAGAAATATGCCATCAAAAATATTAAAATCTCCATCTCTCAAGAACCGGTGCTATGAAATCCTGATTTTAGTAAATATTTTTTCCTTTATACCTTTGCCTCCGACCAATCCTTGGTTGCAGTACTTACACAGAAGGATGATGAGAACAATGAGGCACCAGTATCATTTATGAGCACTAACCTCCAAGAAGCCGAACTGAACTACCCTTCTATAGACAAACAAGCTTATGCGGTATATAAAGCAGTCAAACATTTTAGATCCTATATCCTGAAGAATCAAACTAAAGTCATCATGCCTCATCCTGTTGTCTGATCCCTGTTCACTCAATAGGATATGAGAGAAATAAGGGGAAGTTGGATGGTAGTTGTCCAAGAATTTTATCTAGATATAAAACAAACCAAAATAGTCAAGGGTCAAGGATTCTGTAAACTGGCCGCTAAGGCCCAAGATCTAATCAACAACAAAGACTTTGGTTGGGAAAATGAACTGTCACTATGGTACAACAAATCCTTGTACATTTCCCTAGGGAAAGATTCTTGGTATGAAAACTTGTCTTACCTCCTATATCATGGGACTTTCCCAGAAAACCTAAACCCTAAAAAAAGGAGAGCTCTGAGGCTGAAATATGCACAATATCGCCTCATAAATTTAGTTTTTTCCCATGTAAATTATGATGGAGTACTCCTTAGATGTATTGAACATGATGATGTAGATAAGGTTCTAAGGGAACTCCATGATGGTCCCACAGGTGGAAATTTTGCGGGAGATGCCACTGCTCACAAAATATTAAGGGTTGGTTATTACTGGAATACCATGTTTAGGGATACTCATGCATATGCCAGAAAATGTAAATCTTTTCAAATGAGCACCAGTAGAGAAAAGAGGTCAGTTGTCCCACTCCAACTAGTAACCATATCCAGACCTTTCAAACAATGGGGAATAAACGACATAGGGGAAATCAATCCAAATTCTTCAAAACAACATAAATATATCTTGACTACTACGGATTATTTCACAAAATGGACACAGGACATCCCTCTTACACACGTTAACGAGAAGGTTGTAATCCAATTCATAGAACATTAGTTGATCACAAGGTTCAGGATACCTTCCATTCTCATTTTTTACAACACTGCTTATTTTTCTTCTACTCTATTGACAAAGTTCACTCTTGATAAAGGGATCATAATAAGATACTCTACAAACTACTACCTATAATGGAATGGGGTGGAAAAATCGACTAATAAAAACCTGGTGAGGCTTTTAAACAAAAAAATCATGGAAAATCAGAGGAACTAGCATAAATTGCTTCACAATTCCTTATGGGAAGATAGAGTAACACGCAAGGAAGCCATAGGAAACTCTCCATACTTTCTGGTATACGGAAAAGAATCCATTCTCCCAAATGGATTGTATCTTCCATCTTTACATATCGCTCAGACATCAAGTGGACAGCCCTCATCCACTATACAACAAAGGATTTACACCCTTCTCGTGATTGACAAAGAAAGGGAAATAGATAAAGCTAATTTCACCGCACATCAATAGATAGTTAAAATATGGTTTGACATACATAAATCCAAAGAAAAAATATTTGAAGTAGGGGACCTGGTCTTGAAATGGGATAAAGGAAATGAACATAAGGGAAAACATTCGAAATTCCAAAACCTATGGCTCATACCTTTCCAGGTATCTGAGAATATCAGGGCATGCACATACCAGTTGCAAAATTTAAGGGGCGAATCCAACACCTTCCCGGTGAATGGCTTGGCCTTAAAAAAAAAATTCTCCTAAGATAACTTTTTGCAAAAAAAATAAAATAAAATAAAAAATGTGTGATAAACTTTCCTTTTTTGATACTTTGTTTGGGTTATTTTCTATTTTGCATTGTTGTTTTTGTTACTCTCTTTCAAAACATTGTGTTTCATAAAGGAATGGATAACTTTGAGGTTTTCTCAAGGAAACACAAAGAAGCAGGCTCTTCTCTTGATGTGCACTTACATGCTAAACAAGAGATACTGAGCTGACACAATTTTTTTTTAAAAGATCCACATTTTATGTTTGCAGTCACACTACCTCGGTAAGCGATGAAACATCCACCTGGTGGTCTAGTAAAGATAAAAGGAAAAGTTGGCAAGTTGGAAAGGATCACATGCACCTCTAGACAGAGTCGGGGAAAGCTCCACCTTAATAGTTCACTTTGCCAATACCAAATATCCTCCTCTCCATCTCACTCTTGGCATTTCCGCCAGAACAAAATGATCTATATTAAAGGGAGTGAAAATTCCAAGAGGGTATGTAGACAACTCCGTTGGGGCTATGGATGCTCGCTGGCATCATAGCAAGGTCTGTGATGTTGGGGTGACTCTAACGGGGCTATGGATGCTCACTGGCAGCAGAGCAACACTATAGCAAGGGAATAATAACTAAAATGGTCTCGAGCCAATGAACTCCTTACCCGACTCTTGTCAAGCAAAGACGTAGATCACGGTCAAGAGGAACGAAGGTGGAAAAATGGTTGAACCTCACAGTTGGATCCAGATTCACAAACCCAAGAAGTTGTGTACGCATTGATAGGAAAGGTTCAATTGAAAACAAAGCCAAATGGTTTCTCAATCAATTTTTCACCAGCTAAGCCCAAAGGAAGGAGAATAGATTTTGTTTTCACTCAGAGAATCGTCCTTTGTTGAGCACTCAACAAACCCTAAAAGAATTTTCAAAGTTTCTTTATTTTTGGGTACCACTTTTCATTTTTCTGAATCAAATTCTGTGTCATGGATGAATGGATTTTTTACTTTTTTGTCATTAAGCCTTATCATCGGCCATATTTTGTTTGATTTAAAACTATTGACGGGTTCAAATTTTCCTAGGTAACATAGCATAAAGGCCTGAAAGATACATTGTTTTAAAATTTTCAATGGTTGTCAATCGACAATTCTGGTCTGTGATATGGTTCTTTAACATCGTTGATACATTTTTGGCATCAGAAAAATTCGAGATACAAATCACAAATAGGAACAATTGTCATCATCGATCGTCGATCGTCGATACATCTTCGGTGTCGGTAAACTCCAAGAGACAAAACTGCAAAAAATTTAACTTAACACTTCCCCGATCGTCGATCGCCGATACATATTTGACATCGAAAAAATAGGGTGTGGTAACCAGACTTATGTCCAAAGAAAATCACCGACGCCGAAGAAACGTTTCTCATGAAAAGGTTAAAATCAACTGCCACGTGTCTTGGCCACGTAAGTAGTCCATATGACTTGACCTTTTTTCCCCACATCATCTTTTGATGTTCCCCGTGTCATATCCGTACTCCCAGGTTATCAATTCCACGTCAACGTTGTACGACAATTTGGGTCGGCATTGGAAATTTTTCCTAAAGGTATCAACGAACTACATCTAAGAAAAAATGTCGACGTCGATTCGGTCATTTACTATTGGCAAGCTGATTGGTCACCAAAATATGTGGTTTTACATCGAACCTTCATCATCCTACATTGGAAATGTTTGCAGCTTCGCGCCATTTTCCCATTTCAAGACCTTGTTATTTTTCCCCGACATCGATCATACTAGTTCTGATAATACGAAAAGGCTTGAGAATTTTATGGGCACTTCTAGTAGAGGTAAGATCGAATTTTGCGATTCGATATGCCAATTAATGTTTTTTCACAACCTACATTACTATCCCGCACACCGACCAACCATTGAAATTTTAATTCACTGATGAACTGCGATATAAAACACTACTACACTACCAACCTATGTTCCATTTAATCCCGAGCATGGTTCAGATTTTGTGATGGAATGTGCAGAATATATTTACACCCCTAAATTTAAGAACTGATGCGACAAGTTAAGTGTGCTCTCCATTTAAATTTACAAGGACATATTCAAACGCGACATTCTGTACACAAATCGCTTATTCCCCAGAGAAAATGAAGGAGCGAGAGATTATGTCGAAGAGCTTACATCCCAATATCCAACTCTAAGTACCCGTAAAACTAGGTTAATCTTATCCAAGGAAGAGGTATGCATTTTTTTTTATCATTTTTGCATTTACGATTACATCCGTAAAATTTGTCGAGGTTGGTTGGCTACTCACTCTGATTGTTTGCAGAAAAAAGCCTCCAAGAAAGCCAACGACTAGACTCTCACCAAGAACGTCCAAACTGAAAGAACGAGAGGTCGACGAAGGGTCTACACCAAGCGCTGCAAGGGAGCTGGATTTTGTCTCAAAGATGGAATCAGTTGTTCGCACATCCACCAAGAAGCAGTTTACCCAACCTCCAGCGTTCAATGAAATAGAGGCAAGCATAGGGTCTATAGTGGTACTCCTGCATTGGTGAGACCTGTAAAGAAAAATTAGTCAAGAGGACTACCCTGAGTTCACACCTCACAACAATATGAACATAAGAATATTGGATGATGAAGTGTTCCCAAACATCAGGAGGTCAAATATGCACAAGGTGGCTAGACGGACCTTGTTACTTCCTTGCGTCGAAACCTTGGGGTGGATAACTGACCATGTGGACACGATGAAGTGCACTATAAACAACGAGGAAGTAGAATGTGTTGGTGTTTTCCTTCCGGTGGAGGTGCAAAATTATTACAAACTCAGGGACATGGAGGACAGGCTAAACACAGATTTTGTGGTCAAGTTTTACGAATTTCATGACACTGATCGATTGTTAGCCTCTTGGTGGAAAGAGGACAAAATATTCATGAATAGGAGCACTGGATGGTACAACACAATTAATTTCTAAGAGCCCTAAATGTATCTAATGGCATTGATTTCTCGGCTATACGGAGGAAAGGATTGCTCCAAATTTTCAGAGGCATGGATGCCCTTGGCGTATACTGTAACGATTTCTGGTAGAAGTTTCAATCGGGGAGCCATTATATCCAAGCAGCTAAGCATTAATATCCTATAGGCTCAGTCATCGAAGGAAGGAGAGGTGCCAACCTTCTACATGGCATACTACTTGTTGGATGTAATTTGCACAAGGAACATTTTTGCACGTATGAATTTGAGCCGACATATTGTCGAATTTCCTGTACATGTTTATTTCATCATATTATGGGAGAATAGGTACAAGAGATCATATTATTTTATATGCGATAAGTTCATATCTAGGGTATACTTCATCATATTTAGAAAAGAGTTCCCTTGACTTTTGGTGGCGGCAAAAAATATGACAGCTAAGGTTGGTCACTAGTACTTTGAAGAGACTAGCACCTACATCAGAGTCTTTGGAGCTACCGACGCACCCCACCTACTCCTTGTTCATGTCCCAGATCATCTCATATTTGGAGAGATCTGCTACCAAACTATATTGAAAGGATATAATGCCTCCCTGGTAAAATACAAGAAGAGAGCTTTCATTCCCTACAGTTTCCACATAGGATTTTATATGGTCAGAGACACTACACAGATGAAACATGAAGGGTTGAATCATCTCGAGTACCAGTTTCACACATGTCTCTTTCACAAGAATGATCCCAAGGGTTTATTTCCTCAACACCTGACGCAAGTATCATACTATTGACCGTATTCTCACGATAGTTTTGAAGATGAAATATTCACTGAGCACGCCCAGGATTGGGAGGAAGTACTCCAAAGAAGGGATAACCTGAAAATGACTAAGTTCAAAGTGATGACCATGGATGAACAAGTTGAAATAGTAGAGCACACTTCTAAAGAAGTCATCAAGGTTATGGAGTAAAGAAGAGTAGCAGAAGCAACGAAAGAGAAAATAAGGGGTATGTTGTTACTGGAAGAAGACGAAAGGGATATACAAAGGTTAGAGGACGTTTCCCCACTTAACCCTCTGATAGAAACTTTGAGGATTACCTAGATCAATAGAAACAACCATACAGTAGAACAAAATGGCTCAAGAGCAGTCCCACCAGCAAAAACTGTCAATCATGAAGAAATCGGCCAGGTAAAATCTCCGATAACAACTGCAGTTCATCAAACACTAGCAAGAGAGTCAAGCGGAATGGGGGTGCTCGCTATTCTTATAGATTTGATTACTATATATGATTATGATGATGATGAAGGCTCAAAAGCTTCACACATAACCTCGGTCTTAATTACATAGGAGGAAGACCCAACTGAAGTGTTTGCTCCAACTCCTGATGAAATTGTTCTAAAGCCCCAGGAAGGCTGCTTGGAAGATAGGATCACTACCGATGTTGTATCTATTAGTCCACTAGAAAAACAACTCACGGGAGGAACTCAGCCACATGGTGAAAACTCGAAAGATGACATGGACATGGGCGAACAAGGAGGAGGAATGGGGTTTCCAGAAATCGATTACATACAGCCGAACTTTCAATTGGTATTGAGCTTTCGCCTATTTATCCATTGAGAATGAAAACACAACCAACCCTTGAGGCCCAACAAGAGGACCAACCATCAGAGAACCCAAGAAACTCCCCTGCTAAGGAAATGACCAGGCCAAGCCGTGAAATAGATTAAATGCCTACACTAGAAGATACCATGGAGCATATCTACAAAGCATAAAGCCTAGGCAACACTCTATCCTGGGGGATCAACATATTCCAAAACCTGTAGACGAAATCGTCGATATACAGGCCATTTCTTATAACAGGAAGAGAAAGGTCGTGATGGAAAGGACAGTCAAGAAAAGAAAACTTACGCTGGATAGCACTTTGTTCATAACTACATAAGAGACATTTTTTGACACAGAGAATGCCAAGATAACTAAGCTAATAGAAGATGGAATGACCATAACAGATGCCAAACTTGACAGGGAAAGGAAGGATGAAGAGGAGGCGATTTCCATGAGAAAAGAATTGGACCATCTTTGTCATCAGGCTGAGTATTACCAGAACTCGACACAGGCGGTGGTACTCTTAAAGAGAGAGTTCCGAGAAATATATGGGAAATTCATAATAGAAAGAGACCTCTTCACCACTCGAATAGACGATCTTCAAGGAGATACTTTAATGGGGTTGGAAACCTGCAAATATATGAACTGATGGTTTGAAAAGGCACATCAGGCCTTAGAACGAATTGACTGCATCAGTTAGGTACATAAGGTTCGTGATTCAGAAGAGCATGGCATTCGAGTGTTGATGGACAAAAACATCGCTCGAATATGAAAATAATTTGAACACTGGGTGTCCATGGTCCAAGAGCCTTAGTGAAGAATACAAGAAAGGTTGGTAGAATGTGAGAAAAGTTGGGAGAAAATCAACCCAAAAATGAAGAACATTGATTTACCAGAGTTTGTTAAACAACCTGAAGAGAATACCTGGCATGGGAAATATATATTTCACATATTTCAAGCATGATCTCGAGTCAAGCAAAGAAGTTCATGGAACCCTTGATCAAAGCTCTTTCAATCCTCCAACGCTTAAGTGTCAATTTGATCAAGTACAAGGAGTGGAAAATAGAGATAAAGGAAGTCCTCTTCGCCCCGATGGATCATCATAGGTTCCCATATGAAAACACATGCGAAGACCTCTTCTTCAAATGTTCGGAGTATGAGAGAAACACTCCATTGCAGTAAAAGGATCACATGATCTAAGGAAGACATAGAGATGAAGTCTGCCATGTGTCATTTTTTCTTAACTTAACACAACTTTAATAGTCATTTTTAGCTTAGTGATTCTTTATAAATATGGGCATCGACCTCATGTTTAAAGGTCGATTGTTTTGGAAAAGACTATTTTGAGAATTGTAAAAGAATTATTTGTCCGCAACTTTTTTAATTAAGAAGTTTTGTTTAGAACCAAAGACAATTTTTTTCATCTAAAGCGTTAATGTGATTGGTCCGAGGAGGGATTGTCTCCATCTTCAAATTTGATAGTTGTTGTTGTATTGAGTAAGAGTTTCTATATTTATTGTTAAGTTATCTTTCAATACTATAACAATTCTTTTGTTCTAAATTATAAAGAGAAATCGCTTATGTTAATATGTGATTGGTAGTAGAGCTAAGAGAATTACTTTTCTTGCACTCGTCTTTATTACGTATGTGTTTTTCTTTCTATTATTTTTACCTCAGCCAATGATTGAAGGTCTGCAAGTTAAAATTATTATTGCTAAGATTGGAATATGTATGATTATCATTGTCTGCATTCTGAGGTATAAAGGTTACCTTAAGCTCAGTATTCTTCAGTATATAATAATTTCCCTCTGTCATTGGTTTATACCATCATCCTTATCTTTCAAGAATTATTTAAGAGTAGGAAAGAATAAAAAGAGAACCACTTAACCTGAAGGAGAAATTTTCATAGAAAGACACACATGTCAGTCACTAGTAAAGCCCATTGATAAATCGGTCGGATCAAAGATCTGGATAACCATTCCACTCGTTAAACACTTACGATTCTAATTGGGCCTCTTAAGTGGGTTTGGTTCCTACTGTTGAGTCAAAGGATCTCAGACCCTTCAACACAACCTTCGGTGTCAAACTTCAGTGTGCTTTACTGCGCACTTATATTCTGTGCGCGCCACCTGTTATGTATGGTGCAGTGCCAAAAATTAGTGTACATATCCTGTGTACTCTTATTTTCTTCACAACGCCCCATGTTTAGTGCACACCATGCACAACACTAAGTTTCCACATCCCTGGTGTTTCTCATCACAGTACTCAATTTTAATGCGCACACTTGCACACCTTTATTTTTCTTTGTGCCTCACTATTACTTAGTGCACACAATATTTTTGATACTTAACTAATTTTTCTATAAATATTTGTCCATAAATTGGGGATTTTGCCCGATTTTCACCCAATTTCCACCATGGACGTTCTGCAACCATGTCATTTGATCAATTTCACTCCAATATATCCAAATTCAACCTTCTGCAACAACACATTTAACCAATTCTTGTCTGAGTTTTCTTAAACAAGGATCAAAATTAAGGATATCTCTTCACTTAACCCAATTTACCCAAATTCCTCATGAATTTAAAAACATAAATTGGGGATTTTACCCAATTCCATTCAATTTCTTTGATTTACGTCATGGGCGCACTGTAACTTGAAATTTATCAACTCTCGAATTCAATTCTCTACAAGAATCCGCTTCATCATTATGATAACTAGGCCCATCTAGGCTCAGTGTTGAAAACCATGCTCTGATATCAATTTGTAACATCCCCAACCACTTGCTGGGATATTCCACTTAAGAACTTTCTTGTTCTGATACCATTTTTTAATGTTTCCGTTATCAATAGCAACTCAAGAAAGTTGCTCCGATACAATTCTTACACTAATTAAAACATAAAATGCATTCTGCAATGCACAGTTACATACATATTTATAACATAAATATACGTGCACCATAAACAAAATAAACCCATGAAAATAGATGCATAATTTCTACTACAACACATGGTTTAATACATAATAACACTTATCTTTGATTAAAGGTACACCAACTATGTGTATACCTTCCACGTTGCTCCCAGCCTTAGATCACACTGCTCAACACTCTCAACAGTGGGTCACCCCCGAGCTGGGGATAAAATCCACTTGGGTAAGGGTTCCTAGCCAATCTAAGTTATCTCACTCAACAGGAAAATCAGTCACAAGTAACTCAGACATAGGTGACTCAATCACAGAAAACTTCGTCACAAGTACCAATTCGCATTTCCAGCCTACAATCCCTCATTCCCCACATGCTTGTCCCACCCTAGGAAGTGTGCCCCTTATCTTCTCAACAGTCCTTCAGTTGCCCCACTTCCCTTCCAAGTCTTCAAAAATGGCTTGGACATGAAGTATCAGAGCCTGGTCACTACAATTTTTCACCTTGGGAAAATACTTCCCTGCAATTCTCTCACCTAGACAGAATGAAATGTCCCATGGGACTAACAACCCGTTTCTTCAGTCTAGCTCTCCAAGCTAAGAAAAGTAAATGTATCTATGATAGTAACAACAAAATAATGGTAACAACTGTAGCAGGGTTCGATAATAGAATAGTCAGGTTCTATGACAGAACATTCAGTTCATGATCACAAATCCCCCCTTGCATGAATGATCGAATCCCCTCTAAGAAGGTACTAAGTGTTACGAGGAAAATCACTCTATGGCAAGGGGTAAACCACAACAGACGAAATTGACTGCATAAATCAACTCTAATACCAAGTATGTTGTATAATTGAAAGTGCCAAAAAGACAAGATGCAGAGCCTACCTCGTCCGGATGTCCAATGAACACCACCGTTGAGCATGGAAATCAAAGCAATACACCTGCAACTTGTTCTCAACAGCAAATATATACAAGCATATGGTGATAATATATAAAGTTAGATTATCAAATAGCATAATCCATCACTATTATAAACAAATATTCCCATGGAATAATAATTCAAATATTTGCAAGACATTAATTGGACGAGAAAAGAGTATTTCTATTAATAAATGATCCACAAAAGCATATAAGTGACAAACTCCTGTGTCGGAACGTCTCGAAATCGAGAAACTGAGTCCCTTCCATCTCGGCCTCCACCACTTGAATATTCAACCAAAGGCAAGCTCATATAAGGGAGACAATGAGGTTCTCCAAGAATCATGGAAGAGCTTGGGGGCTAAACAATGTGTTCATACTTAAAAGGACAAAAGGGTTTAGACTCTTATAAGAAGTGGAAATTTCTCCAAAGTATATTTTCTCTCAATAGTTGAATTATCTCCTCTTCCATGACTTTGATAAGGCCCATTTTATATCCTTCAAATGTAATTGAAGGGTCAATTCAGAGCGTCTCTAGTATATGGAAGGTCAAGTATCATGGATCCCATGACATGACATGGAAACCCAACACCATTTTTTAATTTTGGGCACAAAACCCGATGCACGTTGGTTGTAATGGTGCAAATTGTGTATACACGTGCTACATAGTTGGTAGGGCACATATATGTGGAAAAATAACATTTTTTAGCTCTTAGAAGTACAAAAGGTACTTCAAGTCTGCATAGGGAAATGGAAAAGGCCTTCTGATCAAGTTGTAGGGGGTGAGGAAAATATTGTTATAACATATGTCCCCTAATGTGTGAGGTCAGAGGAGTATCTGCGATGAACTAAATACATTATAATTCCTAGAAGTGGAGTGATGGAGACTCAGCTGGAAGAACTAGTTGCTCATGAAAATATTACAATACATAATGACTTTGTACAAATATCTTCTAATTTGAATTACACTGCAGATCCATGTGGAAAATATACCAAGTAGTTTCTCATGGCCATGAATAGGCAAGAAAAATTAGACATATTCCATAGGTTGTCATAGTCACGAACAAGGCCCAGTGAAGACCAGTCTCAAAACCAATCTGAAGATATATGTATACAATGGAGTACAATTTGATCTCCCATGATCATTGAAGTCATAAAGTGATGTAGACCCCCTACCTCAGTAGGGTTCTGCAACCTCCCTGTCTTTGGATCATTCTTCTTCATGAGCCAAAATAGCTCTTCGGGATCCTATTGGAACCCCTTGAACAAATCCATAGGTCCCCTTTTGTCCTCTGGCATAGGTCTTGAGAAAACCTGCGCGCACGCCCAACTTTCAGTGCTCTTCTCTGTTCTACAACAACGCACACTTCGGCCTTTCGCGTTTCAGGGTTTCGGGACTTCGCAAATCCTGATGTCGAGTCTCTGACTCTTCAATCCCTGAATGCCTAAATGACAAAATGTCTAAATGGGTTCAACGATGATTAGCCCCTACCCAAATCTTGGTCCATGTGACTGCTTCCTCCATGACCACAACCCTACTCCAAAGACACGTTGTGTTTCATGACTTCGGGGTTTTCAATGCAAAGTGCCCCAGCTCCTTGTCCTAGGAATTGTTGAAATGTCGAAACCCTAAAACTCTGAAATCCCTAAAGTTCTACTCCAAAGGGAGATCAATGGCTATGAGCCTCCCTTGATCTGGCGGTTTGGATCCTTTCAGGATTTCATGGGTCAAGAGTCCCGACTCTTACCCTTTGTATCCCCAGTAGCCGAAATGCCGAAATATCTCTACTGAGAGATCAAAGTTCCATGTCCCTCTTGAACCAATGGCTACGATCCAACTAGATCAATGGCCCACACCCTTTCGGGGATTTCCCCGAAACCTCGACCACTCCTTTGACTTCTGCTGCACATATCCTCTGGATGATACTTGGGACCCACCTTTCAGTGTTTCTCTATTCATGATTTCGGGAGTTGTGTTAACCATGCAACTCTACCTCTTGAGTCTCGAAACCCCAAAACCCGATTGGGGCCCAACGACTATTGTCCCTCAACTCTATGAGTCCATATGGCCCTCCGCCAAGGATTGGGTACTATTCCTTTCGCTCTTCAGAATTTCGCGACTCGCGAAAATCCACGACAGAGAGTTTCCTTACCTTTCGAAACTATGATTCCCGAATTCCTGAAGCCTTACCTCCTACGCGATCTATGGCTGAGATCTTCCTCGATCTGATGGCTTTGGATTCTTTCAGGATTTCATGAACCGGGAGTTCGCGATGCAGCAACTCCACAATCCCTTGCTGCTCCAAACCCCAAACTCCGAAAATGCGAAATTCGAGCGTGAGATTTCAGGATTTCATGAACCAGAAGTTCGTGATGCAGCGACTCCACACTCCTTGGCCGTTTCAAACCCCAAACTCTGAAATGCCGAAATTCAATGCCTTAGAGTGTTGGAAGACACTCGGCCTTAATCTCCTCGCTTCTCTGCAAGATCCAACGATCCACGGGATTTCGTCACTTCTCTACGAAGTGTCTCCACCATCTGTTTCTGCTCTTCTGTGTGGCTTCTAGGGATTAAAATTTGTGTGTCTTCGCTCAATCCAACAGTTGTTGGATATCAAAGATGGATCTAAAGGTTCAGATCTATCCACCCTGCGCTCTCTCTTCCTACTGCATGGACATGAAACTCAACGGTCCAGATATTTTCTTCCAGCACCGATCCAATGGTAGTTGTTCTCTTCCTCCTAAGATTTCTTGGTTATTTCTCTGTGCACAAAGGCATTGTCCCTACTAAGCTTCTTAACTTGATACAAGTTCTCTCCTTCCACACTCCTTGTGTTACTGATCTTTCGTTAAACTCAGATCTGAAATATTTCTTGAAAATAAATGCTTCTCGCCCTCCTGTCACTTTCCTTTCTTGATGCACTCCTTGCAGAGCTTCTCCTGACAAAGTGTTCAAATATCTTTGTAAGTGTCTCTCCTCGACACTTATTCTCTCTCTGAACTCAAAATAGAGTCCCTCATGTACACTCTATGCATGTTCTCAATGCCCTCTTGGTGGAGCTCTATAGAACCTTCAGTAGTTCTATCTTCTCTGTGATTTCTTCTACATAGTCTCACCTCCAAGGTGTTTAGCAACCTTGAGGCTTCTCCCCGAGTCTAAGACTTCCTCTGGTGCACCCTCCTGGCACGTCTCTATCCAAATTTCGTAGAACTCAGAAGTGAACTCTATGCACTGGCTTACAGAACCTGTAGTGTTCTGTCATGCAACCTCTGGCATGAAACCACAAAGAATCCAAACCTGAAATCAAAGAACTCTCAGATAGGAAAATATATCTATCCCTTCAAATGCACATATAACATACATCTACAGCATATCATAACACACATATGGAATTCATCCATAAACACACAAAGAATCTCATGCAGGAAAAATTGCTCTTTGTATTAATTTGAATGCTTAATTACAATGTGTTCGAGCTCGAACTGCCACAGAGTCTCGGCTCCCTCTTCTCTCTATCCTAACTCTCCCTGAACTTTCTAACTTCCCACCTTACAAAATGAGGTATCTCTCGATCTTATCCTCCACCTCACCACCTCTGAGCTATCGCTCTCACAGAGAAGCTCCTACGACTACATTACACAAAAGGAAATCATAGACCTAACTGATGTGGACTTAGCTGCAAGTAACCATTAAAGGAAACCTCAACCACTACCTGTACAAAGGTGTGGCTTGGCATTAAAAGACTTACAACACAAATCCCCAAATGGGATCGTATTTCAAAATTTTGAAAAATGAGAGGGCTTTGCCTCTCTCCTTCATGAATTCACGTTGGATGTGCTGACTGGCTGGTGCTTATGCCGAGTTGGAGTGATGCTCTTGCATCATACTTCTCAGCTGAAAAAATCATGATCTCCTGATCATGAGCTTCTCTTCTCCAATGTTGAAATCCACCTGGATCCCAAAAATTTCTTTGGAGTTGTCCATCTGCTCCTCTGCTTCATTGTTGTTGTTACTGCTGCACTGTTGCTCTTCCAGGATCCCTTCTACTCAGCTTCTCGTTGCTGGCAATCTCTGCTGCTGAACTCAACATCAGCCTTCTGATTTCTTCAATTACCTCATCCAGCTGCTCCAGTGGCTGGCTCTCCTTATGCAGTCCTCTCTGCTACAATTCCTCCTTATCGGTGGGTAGATCATCATGATCCCCCATGTTGTTTTCCTCTTCTATGGCACTAGCTGGCCACTCTGCTACAGACTCCTCTTCTACAGTTTCCTCACTAAAATGTTGCTCAACTTCTTCTTGTGGAAGTTATGTTTCTTCCATTCCTCTTGTTGGCATACTTCCAGCTTCTTCCAGCTTCTCCCCAGGATGGTATGCTCCTTCATCTTCTGTTGCATGCCTCGGCACTGTAGTTATCATTTGTTCATCTGCCTGGATAAAAATTCTGAGCGATTCCTCGAAATGCTCCTCTACTAATATCTTCATGATTGTCTTCTCATGGCAGTCATCTATTGGCTCTGAATGGTTCAACCAATCCTCCAACATCTCCAACTACATCTCCCATGGAGTGAGCGTCTTATTTGCGTGCTCCTCTTATGTTGGGGAAAACATTAGTGTCTTCTCCTCCTCTCCCTCTATGACAATCACTACCAGTTGTCTGTCTTCTATTGTTTCCTCTGCAACGCATCCTCTAGCCTCAACTGGGCTACTTGGTAGGAATAATTCAATTCTCCCAATGATCAAAATGTATTTTTGATCTCCCTTCGTCAGCACTCCTTCCTGATCTGAACTCTCCTTTGAGTTCATGAGACTTTCACATAGCCTCATCTTTTCCCCTTTGCCCACTTGGAAATATGGGATTTTTCTGCTGCCCACCTGATAGTCTATGAGATCCAGTGATCCCATCTCATTGCCCACTTGGAAATCTGAACTTTCACCACTACCCCCTTGGTAGTATGCGAGACCTTCTGTTGATCTCTTCCCATTTCCCACCTGGCAACTCGAAAGTTCACTTTTGCCCACCTGGCAGTTTATGAGATCCTTTGCTAATCTCATACCATTGCCCTCCTGGAAATATGAATTTCCATTTCTATCCTCCTGACAGTCTATGAGATCCTCCAATGATCTCATTTCATTTCCCACCTGGATATTGGAAAATTCATCTCTGCCCTCCTAGCAGTTTGTTAGACCTGAAACTGATCTCTCTTCCTCATCACTGAGGGTTTCTCCAACTTCTGGCTCACAGATGCAAACCATCTCTGTGTCACTGAGGTTTTTAGCATACCTCAACCATATTTTCAACAACCTTTGTTGTATTTTGGCCAACAACTCCTCCTTCGTTTACATGGGCCATTCATATAACCATCGTGCTCTTACATCCTGTTGCATCTGCAATGCAAGTTGCTCCATTCCTGCCCTTATCTCAGTGAGTTCTTTGTCAATATCTACTTTACTCATCTACCAGTGGTCTCCTCTTCCACCACGCTCATGGCCTTCAGCAGCCACCTTCCTGTTCCTGTCTTCCCTTCTGGAAAACTTGTTGTTGTCACTCTGCAACGGAGAGTGTTTCCAACATTTCCTACAGTCCACCTGACTATCTATTTGTTGTTGCATCCTGCAACAATCTCTTCAATCCTCTTCATCTGAAATATACATACAAAGTCTCTCTCTGATACCACCTGATGGTGTGTATCATAGTATTTTCTTTATCTACTTTTCCTCCCTCTGCCTACAGTCTACAGACAGAAAGTGGCTCCGATACCACTTGATGCAGACCCCCTACCTCAGCAGGGTTCTGCAACCTCCCTATCTCTGGATGGTTCTTCTTCCTGAGCTGAAAGATCTCTTCGGGCTCCTGTTGGAACCCCTTGAACAAATCCATAGGCCCCCTTTTTTTCCTCTGGAACAGGACTTGAGAAAACCTATGTGTGCGCCCAGCTTTTGGCGGTCTTCTCTGTTCTGCAAAAACACACACTTCGGGCTTTCATGTTTCAGGGTTTTGCGACTTCGTGAATCCTGATGTCGAGTCTCTAAATATTCAATCCCCAAATGATGAAATTCTGAAATGTTGAAATGGCTCAACGACGATTATCCCCTACCCAAATCTCAATCCATGTGACTGCTTTCTCCGTGACCACATCCCTACTCAAAAGACACGTCGCGTTTCGCGACTTCGGGGTTTTCAACGCAAAGTGACCCAGCTCCTTGTCCTCAGAATTGCTTAAATGTCGAAACCCCAAAACTCCAAAATCCCCAAAGTTCTACTCCAAAGGGAGATCAATGGCTATGAGCCTCTCCTGATGTGACGATTTGGATCCTTTCAATATTTCGTGGGTCAAGAGTCCCGACTCTTACCCTTTGTATCCCCGGTAGCCGAAATGCTGAAATATCTCTGCTGAGAGATCAATGGTCCATGTCCCTCTTGAACCAATGTCTATGATCCAACTGGATCGACAGCCCACATCCTTTCAGGGATTTCCCCAAAACCTTGACCGCTCCTTTGACTTTCACCGCACGTATCCTCTGGCTGATACTTGGGACCCACCTTTCCGCGTTTCTCTCTTCATGATTTCGGGAGTTGTGTTGACCATGCAACTCTACCTCTTGAGTCCTAAAACCCCAAAACCCAATTGGGGCCCAACGACTATTGTCCCTCAACTCTATGAGGCCATATGACCCTCAACCAAGGATTGGGTCCTATTCCTTTCTCTCTTCGGGATTTCGCGACTCGCGAAAATCCACAGCAGAGAGTTTCCTTACCTTTCGAAACTCTGATTCCTGAATTCCCAAAGCCTTACCTCCTACGTGATCTACGGCTGAGATATTCCTCAATCCGATGGCTATGGATTCTTTCACGATTTCGTGAACTAGGAGTTCCCGATGAAGAGACTCCACAATCCCTTCTGCTCCAAACCCCGAACTCAGAAAATGCGAAATTCGAGCGTGAGATTTCGGGATTTTACGAATTGGAAGTTCGCAATGCAGCGACTCCACACTCCTTGGCAGCTTCAAACCCCAAACTCTGAAATGTCAAAATTCAACGCCTTAGAGTGTTGGAAGACACTCGGCCTTAATCTCCTCGCTGCTCTGCAAGATCCAACGATCCACAGGATTTCGACACTTCTCTATGAAGTGTCTCCACCATCTGTTTCTGCTCTTCTGTGTGGCTTCCAGGGATTAAAATTCATGTTTCTTCTCTTGGTCCAACATTTTTCGGATATCGATGCTAGATCTGAAGGTTTATATCTATCCACCCTATGCTCTCTCCTTCTGCTGGCTGGACATGAAACTCAACAGTCTATATATTTTCTTCCAGCACCGATCCAATAGTAGTTGTGCTCTTCCTACTGAGCTTTCTTGGCTATTTCTCTGTACGCAAAGGCATTGTCCCTACTGAGCTTCTAAAATTGAGACAATTTTTCTACGTCCACACTCCCTGTGTTGTTGAGCTTTCGCTAAACTCAGATCTGAAGTATTTCTTGAAAATAAATGCTTCTCGCCCTCCTGGCGCTTTCCTTGCTCGATGCACTCCTTGCAGAGCTTCTCCTGGTAGATTGTTCAAACAACTTTGTAAGTGTCTCTCCTAGACACTTCTTCTCTCTCTGAACTTGAAATAGAGTCCCTCTTGTACACTCTATGCACGTGCTCAATGCCCTCTTAGTAGAGCTCTACAAAACCTTCAGTAGTTTTGTATTCTCTGTGCTTTCCTCTACATAGTCTCACCTCCAAGGTGTTCATCAACCTTGAGGCTTCTCCCTGAGTCTAAGACTTCCTCTGGTGCTCCCTCCTAGCACATCTCTATCCAAATTCCGCAGAACTCAGAAGTGCACTCTATGCACTAGCTTACAGAACTCACAGTGTTCTCTCATGCAACCTCTTGCATGAAACCACAAAGAATCCAAACCTGAAATCAAAGAACTCTCGGATAGGAAAATATGTCTATCCCTTCAAATGCACATCTAACATACATCTACAACATATCATAACACACATATAGACTTCATCCATAAACACATAAACACACAAAGAATCTCATGCAAGAAAAATTTCTCTTTGTATTAATTTGAATGCCTGATTACAATGTGTTCAAGCTCGGACTGCCACAGAGTCTCGGCTCCCTCTTCTCTCTATCCTAACTCTCCCTGAAATTTCTAACTTCCCCCCCTATAAAATGAGGGTTCTCTCGAGATTATCCTCCACCTCACTGTCTCTGAGCTATCACTCTCACAGATCAACTCCTACGGCTACATTACACAAAAGGAAATCACAAACCTGACTGATCTGGACTTAGTTGCAGGTAACCATTAAAGGAAACCTCAACCACTACCTGTACAAAGGTGTGGCTTGGCATTAAAATCCTTACAACGCAAATCCCCAAATGGGATCAGATTTCAAAGTTTTGAAAAATGAGAGGGCTTTGCCTCTCTCCTTCATGAATGCATGCTAGATGTGCTGACTGGATGGCACTTATGTTGAGTTGGAGTGATGCTCCTGCATCATAAAGGTGTTGTTCCAATGAATGATAGCAACAAATCAGGAAAGTTGCTACTATAGCTAATGTCTTCAAGTCTTCTACATGATATGCCAAAGGTTTAAGTATACATTATGTGAATAGAGGCCGAGTTGAAGTTGAACACAATAAGACATCGTTTGATTACCGATCATTAATGAATACTATTAAAAAACATGAGATAACCTATTGATAATGAAAGTAGGTATCAAGGCACCAAGTACATTCTTACAATTGTGAATAAATACGTTGAGGTCAAACACATGAAGAATACATCGATCAGGAGACATTGATGTATTCCCAATTTTCGATGGCGATAGAACCTTCCACTAATGACTGCAATCCTCTAGGTACTCATAGGACTCTATGCCTCATTTCCTGAATAGATGAGATGAATTCGATGGAAGGAGACCCATTGAAATGAGAGAACTAAGGAATCTCTTATCAGTCAGCATGAGGTACAAGG
>ML793338.1:129559-151035 GCA_009831015.1 Picea engelmannii | reverse complement strand
TGTTTCATGATTCATGATATACATAATATATGATAGTGGGGTTTTTAGCTTTACGCTTTCCCGGTAAAACTTCTGTGTTGTGTGTTATTGATATTTCACTTTGTGCATTGTGGTTGTGATCGTGGTTTAAATTTCTTCCGCAAAAGTAATAGTAGAAGTGATTCTGTATTTAACAATAGAGGAACTTGTTAAATCAGGAGAATCACAGGAATACATTAATTTGTATCGAATTTTCTACAATTTCTATGCAGATGAAGACTACTGTGGTGGCAGACATTCTTTCAGATCTCACAGATGTGAGTGAAAGCTTGGCCCAGATGATACAATTTTTATCATAACATTGTTTCTATGCAGGATGCTCTCAGATGTTTGTTAGGAAGACTATATGACAGTAGATGAGGACTACTGTGGTGAATGTGTTTCACTGCTCGCAACTATACGTTGCTAATCAAGTACTTGTGTGTTACATGATGTGGTAGTTAACCACTGGATTGTAGTTGTGTACTACTATGAATAGACACAGGTGTGTTCTATCCTTGTTCTAATTGCCTTGAAAACTATCAACAGTTTATTGGAGATGATGATCATTCAGATGAATGATGAACAGATATTTTCCAGACGGAAAACAGTTCAGATCTTTTACTCCTCTTTTATCACTCTATGGTGAGAGTGACTTATCCAACATCATATTACTCAGATGAAGTATGGTTTCGAGAGATGATGCAGTTGATAGTGATGGTGATGCTCATGATCTAGTCATGAAATAGTCAATGGTAAAACGAGCACACCATCTTCTATATTCTAACACAATGCACCCACTACATTCCAGTCTTTCATGAACCATATATTCAGGGATCAGTTAAGGAAATCAGTCTTGGTTTTCTTCGACGACATCTTGATCTATAGCCGGTCATGGAAAGAGCATATGAGGCACCTGGATGAGGTATTGAGCATCATGGAGGCACAGTCATTATATGCCAAAGAGTCCAAGTGCAAGTTTGGTATGACAGAGACGCTTTACTTAGGCCACATCATCAATGCAAAGGGGGTACAACTGCACCAAGAGAAGATAAGGGCCATTCTGGATTAGCCGACGCCCAGGAACGTGATAGAATTGAGGAGCTTATTTGGGCTATGTAGCTATTACAGGTGGTTCGTCCAGGGTTTTTCTCTGCTTGGAGCACCACTGACATATCTTACCAAGAATGGGGCGTTCATATGGACCAAGAAATCACAGGAAGCCTTTGATCACATGAAGAAAGTCATGGGCACTTGTCCAGTGTTGGCACTACCAGATTTCACCTTGCCATTTGTAGTAAAGTGTGACGCATCCGATGAAGGGATCGATGCAATTTTGATGCAGGGAAGATACCCCATTGTATTAGAGAGCCGGAAGCTTAGTCAACTTGAGAGGTTGCACTCCATTTATGACAATGAAATGTTGGCAATCATGCATGCCTTGACCAAGTTTAGACAATATTTGTGGGCAACAAATTTGTGGTCAAGACCGATCACAATAGTTTGAAGTATTTCCTTGAGCAGAAGGACCTCAGTGAATGCCAACAAAAATGGGTGACGAAGGTACAAGAATTTGAATTTGACATAGAGTATGTCAAGGGGAAGAATAAAATTGTGGCCGATGCACTATTGAGGAGACCTGTGACATGTTCTTTGATGGAGATTTCAGCAGATTGGAAATCCCACTTATTAGTGGAATATTCCTAGAACAAGTTCGCTTGTGAGGTGATGGATGGGGAGATACATGATGACCGGTATAGGGTCATTGATGATGTCATATTTTACAAGGATAGAGTCTACTTGGTGCCAGATTTAGGGCTCAAGAAGAATATCCTCACCGCAGTTCATGATTCACCTCTATCAGGCCATCAGGGGTTTTTCAAAACCTATAGACAGATCAGAGAGAGGTTCTCATCGAAGGGCCTCAAACAGGATGTTATGAGACATGTCAGTGAGTGTGTGACTTGCCAGTAGAACAAGTCAGAGCATGCTCTTCTAGTAGGGCTACTTCAGCCTCTCTCCATTCCATAGCAGAAATGAGAGAGTATATCTATGGACTTCATCACAGGTCTACCCAAGGTCCAGGGTAAGGACTGTATCTATGTAGTGGTCGACAAATTGACCATGTTTGCTCACTTCTATGCCATACTGACAGAGTACAACGCAGTTTAGGTAGCCGAGCTTTTCTTCAGGGAGGTCTTCAGACTTCATGGGTTGCTGAAGAACATCGTTAGTGACAGGGACAACCGGTTCATAGGGACATTTTGGAGAGAGTTGTTTCGGTTGGTGGGGACAGAGTTGACACCTAGCACTAGCTATCACCCTCAAACAGATGGGCAGACCGAGATTGTCAACAAGTGGGTTGAAGGGTATTTGAGGAACAATGTAGAAGGACAACATAGAACGTGGGTAAAGTGGTTTCATTTAGGAGAACATTGCTACAACACTACCTTCCACATGTCCATTGGTATGACACTCTTCCGAGCATTGTATGGATATGATGCTCCCACTTTGGTAGACTTGGTTCTCAGGGAGAGCAGAGCTCCCAAGGCCAAGGATTGGATCAGAGAGAGTCAAGAGATTCTTAAGTTGTTGAAAGAGAACCTGCAGACGGCGCAAAACCGATAGAAGATAAGTGCAAACATGCACAGTATAGAGAACAACTTTGAGGTTGGAGATTTGGTTTTCTTGAGACTCCAACCCTACAGACAACCATCTCTAAAGAAGAGTGGGGCCGAGAAGCTCAAGCCCATATTTTATGGTCCTTACAGGATCATGCGCCGAGTAGGAGAGGTTTCTTACGAGCTAGAGCTTCTAGAGGGGAGCAAGATTCATAATGTATTCCACGTGTCTTGCCTCAAAAAGGTAGTGGGACAATTCATTAGCACATCCGAGGAGCTTCCCGCATTGGATGAGGAGGGATAGTTGGAGTTAGTTTCGGAGGAGGTTTTGGAGTCATGGGAGTGGAAACTGAGGAGAAGGGTCATCAGAGAGTGTTTGATCAAATGGAGAGGGCTTCCAGTAGAGGATGCTACTTGGGAGAGCGAGCAGGTGTTGCAACACCCTGGACTGGTATTGCTTGAGGACAAGCAATTTCCTGAAGGGAGGACTGTAATGTCCCTTTCCAAATAGGAGCTCCAGAGAGGAGGCTTAATGGTCTAAACCGCCATGTTAGACTATAGCCAGGTCCAAAGAGGGGTAAACAAGGTTACTAGAGGTCACTCCTGTCACATGTGTTATATTCAGAAAGTGACATTGAGCTAAAAAGGGTTAAAAGCGCTTTTAAGTCATTATGAGCTAAAAATAGAAGTCAATAGTGAATTAGGGTTTCAATAGTGATTTAGGGTTTTGGAAGTCAATAGTGAATTAGGGTTTCAACATGATTTAGGGTTTTGGAAAGCTATAAAGGAAGGGTCAGCGACCTAATTCATCATTTTGCAGATTATGACTTGTCATTGAGGAGAAGAGGTGCATCTCAGGAGAGATAGTTGAGTGGATTCCAGGAGGAAGACACCAGTTGGCTGATTTAGGTGTTGAGAGACACACCCTAGTCACCGAGAATATCATTAAGGTCTTCCATCATTCTTCAGCAGCAGTTACACAGTGTTCAACAACAAGGGCACATTCATCCAGAGTGAGGGCGTAGCTTCTGATAGGGTTTTTAGTCGACTTATCCCATCCAGGGAGAATTTCGAGATTTCCCTCTGACCCATTTGAGAGGAGGGAAAGGTGCATCTTTTTCCTGGTTCCTCATCAGATTCCGATGGAGGAATCAATAAGGACGCATTTTCTAGACTTGGATGTGCGACACTTTTGGTGGACACATTTGGGGTTCCAGAGCGAGCATCGGACCAGATTCAGGGAAACCCTTTCGACCCATTTCCCAGTAGACCAAGGCGATCGTTTTGAGACATATCTCGTCCGATTTCGATGGTGGAATCACTAGGACGCATTTTTTCCAGACGAAGAGGGGCACATTCCCCCAGGGGTATCCATCTGGGGTTCAGATTCATCAACAGAGGGGTCCAACAGATACCGGTACTGATGAATAGAGTAGGGCGCATCATTTGGGAAAGTTTCCAAGCCATTCCAAGAAGTATAGCTCCCAGGGAAAACTTTCCAGACTTCCAGCAGTTACCGTCAAAGCTGCCATAGTCCCAACGCATCCATTGATTCCGTAGTGCTCCCATATTATGGGTATTATCTTTTAGTTGCTTATTTGTATTCTGGCTAAGATCCTTTGTCTATTGATCTAGTCGAGTATTGTCAGTTTATTCATCCGCATTCGACCATTTTGTAATCCACAAAGATATCATAATACAAACTTTGCAGTCCTTTGTTGCATTTATTATTTGTATGATCATTTATATGCTGTAAACCATTGATCCTACACACACATTAGCAACATTTCCTAGACTAGCCAAGTCAGGAACATTACAACAAAGACAACCTTTCTTGATTCTATGAACGATCCCTTCATAGCTCACAAGGCAGACAAGACGACCAACAAGGAGATGTCTCGAGCTTTGATTGGTTTGTTCTAATGTTTCTCGATAGTTTCTTGATTGCTACACCTGCTGATGCAGAGTTGTTGGATGCTCATAACAAGGAGGTGGCCAAGGCAAAGACAATTATTCTTGATTCCATGAAGAATCTCTTCGTAGCTCACAGGGCAGACAAGATGACCAACAAGGAGATGTCTCGGGCTTTGATTGGTTTTGCAAAACAAGCCCTGGGCCATCCCCATGTGCCAAGATAGATAATGTGGTGAGCTACACATAAGAGATCACAGAGTTGAGAGACCAGTTGAGTGCCATTGGGACAGAGGTGGAAGATAGAAAGTTGGTGTTTGTTCCCTTGAATGGCTTTACCATCTTGGAGGCTTTTTGTTCATGGAATCCATGCTTGAGAGACATTGCTGACCTTCAACAGGCTCTAGGATGACCTGGTGCGGGAAGAACTCGGGTCAGGGTCCCGTTCAACGCAGCAAGAAGTAGAAGAGATTTCTCTCATTGGGAGGACGAACAAGTGTAGCAAGAAAAGTTACAAGGAGAAGGAAGGCTAGGGGACAATAAAGAAGGACTTGAGTAAGGTGATATGTTTCCGATGCTACAAGAAGCCCTAGAATACATAGAGAGAGACAAATCTGATCTCCATCGACTGAAAGATCCAACATCTGATTACTTAATTAGGCCAGTCCTTTGGGGCTAATAAATAACATATCGAGACTATTCAAATGAATTATATACAGAGGCGAATGAAAAAAAAAACTTTTGAGAAAATAATAATACCTGGAATGGAGAATCTACAATCCAAAGAGGGGAGAGAGAGAGAGAGAGAGAGATGAGATGCAACATCTTCCTTCCTTCGCCTCTTCCTGGTCGAGATGATCTGTATCTAGATTTTGCTCATTCCAATATATATTACATGCCCCCTCCTCGGAACTCGACACAACACGACTTCACATACATACAATCACATCCTAAGTCACCTAACATGGGGACACGAGACACATAGGACACATAAATACGAGTATCCGACACGGGCACGATGACCCCCATAAATAGGACACAGAGGACACGTTATATATATATATATATATATATATATATATATATATATATATATATCAAAATTTAAATTATGAATTACACATGCAAAAATGAAATAATTAAACTGCAAACAGTTACATGACAATGATACAAATTCAATCATAGAACTAGTACTAACTTAGTAACTACTAAGTTACTAACATAAATGATGACATTGCCAACTCAACACTATTGTCCAAACCCATATCAGCAGGAAACACATCCCACATCTTTGTCTTTCCCTTCAACCACTCTTCTCTCTGCCTAGTGCCTGCAAATAAGACAGAGGTTGGTGTGCAGATACACCACCAAGTCACTTGACACGATGACAAAGAGAAGAATTCAACATAAGAGTTTATACTTGAGTGAAGGCTACATTTTTACTGGGGTCGTGACAGAAGAGTTCAACAATCAATGCCACCAACATCGAGGTACATAAAGGGTATGGTGCCCTTGATTAAATGCCAGTTTCATACCCTCTTACATGATGGAATCCAGTGGAAACATTGCAATCCTGCCAATCTTGAAATCATGAAAATTGTTAAGTTCGCTGAATTTTGAATGGGACCTAAAATTCTACTTTCTCCATATGAAGTCCAATGAGGTTGGAACCACTCTCAAACATCCTGAAACAATTAATTCTACTTTAAGAATTTAATATTACCATTAATTACTAGGGCAGGTAAAATGTAGGGGGTGGGGACCTCTTTAAATAGAATTAGTAAGGCAAAATAACCCTTAGTTTCCCACTGAAACACCTCACAGTTGCAACTTGAGTGAGAAAACACGAGCCAAGGTCCTTTTATGAGCAGAACACGTGTCCTATTTTCAAGACACGCGTGTCCTGTGAACATGACACATTCTAAACGAGTATCTGACACGTGTCCTACTGTTTGATGTCCGACACGTAGGATTCACGACACGAGGGGGGGTTTGGACGTGTCAGGTGACTTAGATCACATCTATACAAACACAACACATATGAACAAACACCAATACAAGAAAAAACAATGACGGGACATGGAAAGCGCTTCCACATTCATACAACATGACACAACACAAGAGTATAGAGGAGGGGGATGTGAATGAGAAAGAGCTTTCCAAAATGCATTCCCTTTCTTTCTTGTGCCGTGATTTCTCCAACAACCAATTTTTCTCATGCTCTCCATTGTTCCTGTTAAGAGAGAAGCCAAACACATGAACGTGGTATTTCAAAAAAGCTAAACATCATACATCTAAAATCAAAGTGTATATCTATGCGCGTGAATCAAAGTGTATATCTGTGTGCGTGTAACTCCAAATGAAATTTTCCTTTACTTCTTTTTTTGTTGCATCATGCTTTCTCCAACAACCAATATTTCTCCGACTCTCCATTGTTCCTATCAAAAGATCAGTGAAACACGACCATGGCATTTCAAAAAATCTGAACATCATACATCTAAAATCAAAGTGTATATGTGTGCACATGTAACTCCAAATGAAATTTTCCTTTACTTCTTTCTTTGTCGTGCCATGCTTTCTCCAACAACCAATTTTTCTCCGACTCTCCATTGTTCTTATCAAAAGATCAGTGAAACACATGACCATGATATTTCAAAAAAGATGAACATAATACATCTAAAATCAAAGTGTATATGTGTGCATGTGTAACTCCAAATGAAATTTTCCCGTCTTTTTCTTTGTCGCGCCATGCTTTCTCCAACAACCAATTTTTCTCCGACTCTCCATTGTTCCTATAAAAAGAATAGTGAAACACATGAACATGATATTTCAAAAGAGTTTCACTACATCAATCTAAAATCAAAGTGTGTGTGTGTGTGTGTGTGTGTGTGTGTGTGTGTGCGCGTGCGTGTAACTCCAATAAAACTTTTCCACTACTCGTGCATCAACATAAGCAATAAGCCTGATATGATAAATGATAAGGAACTTTTAATTTTCTATACCCCTACCTAAGTTACTTAATGATAGTACCTCAAACTTTTTACACTTCCTTGGAGCATTGGATACCTATGGACCCTGGGGACTTCTTCATTTAGTAGACACTTGAAGGGAGGTTGCTTGCTTGGAGGGTGACTGCATTGAACGAGGAGTGCTAGGAATTATGGAGGAGGGAGATGAGCCCTAGAGGCGACAATGTCTTGCTTGCATGGAGCCTTACACTTGACTTGAGGATGCTTGGGTTGTGCAAGAGAACATTTAGGTGTGGTTCTCTCTGAGGAGGCAGATGACCTTGGAGATGCATCCGAGCTTCGAACCCTTGGGGGTAGCACTCATGCCTGGACCCTTTCTCGTTTATTGACATCAGCTTGGAGCTTCAAACGTATCACTTGTAGAGGGAGTGCTTCGCTCGTGTGGAGCTACTTGTATTATGCGCTTTTTTTTGTTCTTCTTTACATTTGGGTTAGAGATGTAAGAGGAGGAGCACTAGTGTTTCTTGGAGCAGTCTTGAAGCTACACCTGTGGCTTGATCCCCAAGGAAGCATTGAAGTTATTGTTGGTAGATAAACCCTAAATTGTACTTGTTAACGAGGAAGAAAAGAGGAGACACCTTGCACCTCGCCAAGAAGGGCTTGCCAGTGGAAACTATACCTTGTTGGAGTATCTTTGGTAGATCCCAGGTTTTCCTTGGTTTTCCCTGCCTAGGGTTTTGGAGAGCTTGGAGTCTTCTACCAGCCTATGATGAGATGAGAGTATGTACTTAAAGTCCATTTAGTCTTATCTATATGTATATGATGTTCTCAGGGGTCCAACATTGCCTTATTGCAGATTTGATTTTCAGCTAAAATTGTCTACAAGGTTTCTAGCAATTATATGTCTTGCGGATTCGTCATGAGTTAATGTTGAAATTGTTAGGTATTTTAACATTTATATTGAAGGGACTAGGATAGATTTTCTACTATAAACCTCCATTGATTGCGGTGATTTCAGATACGGTTTATGAATGAAAAGATTGCCCCGAAGGGATGGAACTTGTTGCCATATATTATGTGTGTTCTCTCTTGCATTGCTTAGTGTATTGGGGTTGATGTGAAGTTCATGCCTGTTCTTTGTTTTTGTAATTTATATTTCAGTTCAGGCCTAACGATGATAAGTCGCAGTGATTAAATATGTGGAACCTCGAAGGAGGTGAGATTTATGAACTTGCAAAAGAAATCTCAATTCATGAAATTTCTACGTAGTATCAGAGCTTTCTTGCTAAAATCACTCTTTTGGTGAAGGAGGAGTTGGTGTTTTGGTTGTGTTGTTCCCAGGATTCGTAGGTTAACCTCGTGTAGGTTTCTTGGGTGTGAAACCCTAGGATGTTTGAATGAAGCGTATGAGCCCTAGAAGGGCTTGTGCTACTTCATTATTGCTACCTATTGTTTTGAGGTGGATTTAGATCTTGCACAGATGTCCACCATTGCACTTAGAGAATGTGATAAGTTGGAAGGAGTTTCCAATTTCATCCCTCAGAAACTTCGGCCACGGATGCCTATGGAGGAAGCCGTGATTTAGGAACACGTTGAAAAAAGGATTACAGTCCCTGCCGATGCAGAGTTCTTGGATACTCATAACAAGGAGGTGGCCAAGGCAAAGACAACCATTCTTGATTCTATGAAGGATCCCTTCATATCTCACAGGGCAGATGAGATTACCAGCAAGGAGATATCTCGAGCTTTGATTGGTTTGTTCTAATGTTTCTCGATAGTTTCTCGATTGCAGCACCTGCTTATGCGAAGTTGTTGGATGCTCGTAACAAGGAGGCGACCAATGAAAATACAACCATTCTTGATTATGTGAAGAATCTTTTCGTAGATCACAAGGCATACAAGACGACCAACAAGGAGATCTCTCGGGATTTGATTGGTTTTTCAAAACAAGCCCTGGGCCATCCCCATGTGTCAAGACAGATAATGTGGCGAGCTATATGGACGAGATCGCAGAGTTAGAGACCGGTTGAGTGTCATTGGGATGGAGGTGGAAGATAGGGAGTTGGTGTTTGTTCCCTTGAATGACTTTACCATCTTGGAGGATTTTTGTTTAGGCCGTCCTTGCTCAAGAGACATTGTCGACCTTCAACAAGCTCTAGGATGACCTGGTGTGGGAAGAACTCGGGTCGTAGTCTCATTCAACACAACAAGAAGAAGTGGAAGATATTGCTCTCATTGGGAGGAAAAACAAGTGTAGCAAGAAAATATAAAAGGAGAGGGAAGGCTAGGGGACAAGGAAGAAGGACTTGAGTAAGGTGATGTGTTTCCAATGCTACAAGAAGCCCTAGAGTACATAGAGAGACGGACAAATATGATATCCATCGATGGAAAGATCCAACATCTAATTACTTAATTAGGCTAGTCCTTTGGGGTTAATAAATAACATATCGAGACTATTCAAATGAATTATATATAGAGGCAAATGAAAATAAAATCTCCTGAGAAAATAATAATACCTGGAATGGAGAATCTGCAATCCAAAGAGGGGAGAGAGAAAGAGAGAGAGAGAGATGAGATGCAACATCTTCCTTCCTTCACCTCTTCTTGGTCGAGATGATCTGGATCTAGATTTTTCTCATTCCAATATATATCACATGCCCCCTCCTCGGGACTCGAAACAACACGACTTCAGATAGATACAATCACATATATACAAACACAACACATACGAACAAACGTCATCACAAGAACAAATAATCACGGGACATGGGAAGCGCTTCCACATTCACACAACATGACACAATACAAGAGTATAAAGGAGGGGGATATGAATGAGAAAGAACTTTCCAAAATGCATTCCATTTCTTTCTTGTGCCGTGATTTCTCCAAAAACTAATTTTGCTCGCGCTCTCGATTGTTCCTATTAAGAGATAATCCAAACACATGAATATGGTATTTCAAAAAAGCTAAACATCATATATCTAAAATCGAAGTGTATATGTGTGCGCGTGTAACTCCATATAAATTTTTGTTTACCTCTTTCTTTGTCGTTTCATGCTTTCTTCAACAACCAATTTTTCTCCAGCTCTCCATTGTTCTTGTCAAAAGATCAGTGAAAAAAGCTAAACATCATAGATCTAAAATCAATGTGTATATGTGTGCGCGTGTAACTCCAAATGAAATTTTCCTTTACCTCTTTCTTTGTTGTGTAATGCTTTCTCCAACATCCAATTTTTCTCCGGCGCTCCATTGTTCCTATCAAAAGATTAGTGAAACACATGATCATGGAATTTCAAAAAAGCTGAACATCATACATCTAAAATCAAAGTGTATATGTGTGCATGTGTAACTCCAAATGAAATTTTCCTTTACCTCTTTCTTTGTCGCGCCATGCTTTCTCCAACAACCAATTTTTCTCCGACTCTCCATTGTTTCTATCAAAACATCAGTGAAACACATGACCATAACATTTCAAAAAAGCTAAACATCATACATCTAAAATCAAAGTGTATATATGTGCACGTGTAACTTCAAATGAAATTTTCCCTTCTCTTTTTTTTTGTCGCGCCATGCTTTCTCCAACAACCAATTTTTCTCTGAGTCTGCATTGTTCCTATAAAAATAATAGTGAAACACATGAACATGGCATTTCAAAAGAGTTGCACTACATCAATCTAAATTCAAAGTGTGTGTGTGTGCTTGTGTGTAACTCCAATCAAACTTTTCCACTACTCATGCATCAACATAAGCAATAAACCCGATATGATAAATGATAAGGAACTTTTAATCTTCTATACCCCTACCTAATTTATTTCCAATTTACCCTTCATTCATTACTTTCTTTACCATGGAAGTCCTTCGTCTTGGGTTTGACTTCTTGCTTCTTCATAGGTAGGGATGAATTTATCCGGATTGTAAGCCCTGTAATAAAACACAAAAAATACAAAAGAAAGTCATGAACCTTGCGTATTAAAATACATATACATCGTCGTGAATCTACTAATTACTTTTCTCTAATTCATGTTGTAACCAAAAAAAATTTCAAATTGACAAAAAGAAAAATCAAAACCTACCAGAGACAACAATGACCTCAAACCCAAAAGATAGATATAATTTATTACTATTCTAGAAGAAGAATATTCTAAAAGACCAACAAGCAAAGGTGAACCATGCTCTCATTTTCCCAGGTGAAGACCCACAAGAATCCCCGTGGCTAGTTTAGGAGCTGTGAAAATAAAAGCACGCAAAGCATAATCAGAACACTCTAAATATAGTGGCAATTTAAATGAAAACATATACATTGAAGAAAATCATAACAAGTGTTAGAAAATCATGATATAAGAGTAAGAAAACAAAATCATAGCTTAGTTAAAAATTTATTTTATGGTTGAACAACATTAAAAGACATTCGGCCATACATAGGTCATAACATGAGATAAATATGTCTCGTGTGTTGTGTTTGTGTGCATATTGCAAACTATTAGAAGTTAACATACACCTTGATTATAAATATGGTATGAGTGTTTTAGCTTTTGAGGTTACTTCGGAAATGTTTACACTATGTTTGGGGGTGTTTCATGAGATGTCGGGTTTATAGTGTATGGTAGACCCTTGGTGTTCCAAGATGAATTCGCACATTGGAGGTGGCTTACTCTTGGTTGCTAGACCTTGAACGGATGCTTACATGACATTCTTCCTGTTGAGATTTGGGTACCTTGGAAAGTGGACCCCTGTGTTTGTGAGTCTCTAATCACAAAGGGGGAGACTATTACCCTCATACTTTACTTTATGATTCTAATTTCAGTTTGACTTAAGAGATTTAAGTCAAAGTGAAATATGTCACTTTGACTTAAGAGATTTAAGTCAAAGTGAAATATGTCACTTGTGTCAAAAGTGACTATTTATTCACTTTATGGGTGGATTGAGGGACATAAAAAGAAATAAGGAAACTAATCCAAAGTGGGTTTTGAGTTGAGATTCTTTTTGGAAGATCTCAACCTTTGATTAGAAATGGGATGGGATGATATCATCCATCCATTTCTAAGTTTCCTTATGATTTCTATAAAGAGGGCGCAAAGGGCATTTGGAGGCAAATTCACTTGTATGCTCACCAAGAGAGTTTGGAGAAGGGAACGAGGATGGGAATGGAAGCATTGGGAGATGAGAGCTTGGGCATCTCTATTCATGGAGGGATCATGGGGGATTAGGGACCATATTATTTGTGGTGATCACACTTGCTTGGAGGGGGGCGCATGCCTAGCAGGGTGCATCTAGCATAGGAGGTAATTTCCCAACACTATGGCGGGTGGGGGAGCCAATATTATCCTCACAGCTAGTTTCTTATCAATACTTGGAGGAAGTCAGATCTGATTGTTTCAGTGGAGAGTCAACACACAAGAGAATATTTATGTGGTGGGGTTTCTTCATTGGGTCAAAGAAGAAGGAGTGCACTTCACTTCAGTGGACAGAGCAACAAAGGGAGAGGGCGCACTAAGCTTGGGCACATATCTCATTGGATCCTTTGCCAAGGCTCGATAGGATATTGCTATGTATACAGGTTCCTTTATATTGTATTACTTGTTGTATCTCATGCTTTAGATCATTATTATATATACTTTCATCCCAAATTGGTTTTCATGTTGACCAAAAATACTTGTGTTCATTTCATGCATGCTTAGAGTTTAGATCAGCTTGTTAGAATTGTAAAGATCACGAGGAGTGTTATATGTTTTGAGTATATTGCATGTGCTAACATTGGGGTATGAAAACACTTGCAAGGGCATCTCAAAAGGACATTTAACCACCAAAATTATCAGCAAAAAGTTACTAAATAGTTTGTTGTCCTAAAAAGACAGCAAAAGACAGTTTTGAGATTGTGAACTTAAAGCCAAAATAAAGGTCAAGGACAGACTTGTTTTGATAGCATGATAGTACCTCAGAATTTCTACACTTCCTTCGAGCGTTGGATAACTATGTACCCTAGTGACTTCTTCATTTAATAGACACTTGAAGGGAGGTTGCTTCCTTAGAGGGCGACTTCATTGGACGAGGAGTGTTAGGCATTCTGGAGGAGGGAGTTGAGCCCTAGAGACAACAATATCTTGCTTGCATGGAGGCTTACACTTGACTTGAGGATGCTTGGGTTGAGGAAGAGAACATGTAGGTGTGGTTCTCCCTGAGGAGGCACATGACCTTGGATATGCATCCGAGTTTCGGACCATTGGAGGTAGCACTCATGCCTTGGACCCTTGCTCGTTTATTGACATCACCTTGGAGCTTCACACGTGACACTTGTAGAGGGAGCACTTCACTCATGTGGAGCTATTTGTATCTTGTAGGTCACTTGTATTGGATGAGATCCACTAGTCATTGATGACCTCGATTCACCTCTCACATAAATAGAGGAAGGAGAGACTCATTTATCGTCATCATTGCACTTTGTTTTTGTACTTCTCTTATAGGAGGAAGGTGTTACTATTCTCGAGGAAACCGAGGGAGAAGTCATGAAGAGAGAAGAAAACGTTTTTGTTGGGAGATTTTTCTTGTGAGATACCAAGGTTTGATCTTGGGAGAAAGATGTCGAGGATGACGATCTCATAATTGATTCCGCTCTTTTTCTTCTTCTTATTTACACTTGGGTTAGAGATGTAAGAGGAGGAGCACTAGTGTTTCTTGGAGAAGTATTGAAGCTACACCCATGAATTCATCCCCAAGGAGGCATCAGAATTATTGTTGGGCGATAAACCCTAAATTGTACTTGTTGAGGAGGAAGAAAAGATGAGACACCTTGCACCTGGCCAAGCAGGGCTTGCCAGTGGTGACTGTACCTTGTTGGAGTATCTTTGGTCGATCCCAGATTTTCCTTGGTTTTCCCTTCCTAGGGTTTTGGAGAGCTTGGAGTCTTCTACCAGCTTGTGATGAAATGAGAGTATGCACTTAAACTCCATCTAAACTTATCTGTATGTATATGAGGTTCTCAGGGGTCCAAAATTGTCTTATTGCAGATTTGATTTTCAGCCAAGATTGTCTACAAGGTTTCTAGCAATTATATGTCTTGCAGATTCGTCATGAGTTAATGTTGAAATTATTAGGGATTTTAACATTTATATTGAAGGGACTAGGACATATTTTCTACTGTAAACCTCCAATGATTGCAGTGATTTCAGATCTGGTTTATGCATGAAAAGATTGCTCTGATGGGATGGAACTTGCTGCCATATATTAGGTGTCTTCTCTATTGCATTGCCTAGTGTATTGGGTTTGATGTGAAGTGAAACAATGTCTATTGTTTGTTGCTGTAATTTATATTTCAGTTCATCCCTAACGATGATAATTTGCAGTGATTGAATCTGTGGAACCTCGAAGGAGGTGAAATTTCTGAACTTGCAAAAGAAATCTCAATTCATGAAATTTCTACGTAGTATCAGAGATTTTTTGCTGAAATCACTCTTTTGGTGAAGGAGGAGTTGGTGTTTTGATTCGTAGGTTAAGCTCGTGCAGGTTGCTTGGGTTTGAAACCCTAGGACATTTGAATGAAGCGTATGAGCCCTAGAAGTGCTTGTGCTACATTATTGTTAACTATTGTTTTGATGTGGATTTAGATCATGCACATATGTCCACCATTGCACTTAGAGAATGTGATAAGTTGGAAGGAGTTTCCAATTTCATCCCTTGGAAGCTTCGACCACGGATGCCTACGGAGGAAGCTGTGATTTATGAACACATTGAGAAAGAGATTACAACACCTGCCGATGCAAAGTTCTTGGATTCTCATAACAAGGAGGTGGCCAAGGAAATACAACCATTCTTGATTCTATGAAGGATCTCTTCGTAGCTCACAGGGCAGACAAGACGACCGACAAGGAGATGTATCGAGCTTTGATTGGTTTGTTCTAATGTTTCTCAGTAGTTTCTTAATTGCAACACCTGCTGATGCAGAGTTGTTGGATTCTCATAACAAGGAGGTGTCTAAGGCAAAGACAACCATTCCTGATTTTGTGAAGAATCTCTTCACAGCTCATAGGGCAAACAAGACGACCAACAAGGAGATGTCTCATGCTTTGATTGGTTTTTCAAAACAACCCCTGGGCCATCCCCATGTGCCAAGACAAATAATGTGGCGAGCTATATTTCAGTTCATCTCTAACGATGATAATTCATAGTGATTAAATCTGTGGAACCTCGAAGGAGGTGAAATTTATGAACTTGCAAAAGAAATCTCAATTCATGAAATTTCTACGTAGTATCAGAGCTTTCTTGCTGAAATCACTCTTTTGGTGAAGGAGTTGGTGTTTCAATTGTGCTGTTCTTAGGATTCTTAGGTTAACCTCGTGCAGGTTGCTTGGGTGTGAAACCATAGGACATTTGAATGAAGCGTATGAGCCCTAAAAGGGCTTGTGCTACTTCATTATTGCTAACTATTGTTTTGAGGTGGATTTAGATATTGCACAGATGTCCAACATTGCCCTTAGAGAATGTGATAAGTTGGAAGGAGTTTCTAATTTCATCCTTCGGAAGCTTCGTCCACGGATTTCGACGGAGGAAGTCGTGATTTAGGAACACGTTGAGAAAGAGATTCAACGCCTGTTGATGCGGAGTTCTTGGATGCTCATAACAAGGAGGTGGCCCATTCTTGATTCTATGAATGATCCCTTCAAAACTCACAAGGCAGACAAGACAACCAACAAGGAGATGCCTCGATATTTGATTGGTTTGTTCTAATGTTTCTCAATAGTTTCTCGATTGCAACACTTGCTGATGCGGAGTTATTGGATGCTCATAACAAGGAGGCGACCAATGCAAAGACAACCATTCTTGATTCCGTGAAGAATTTCTTCATACCTCACAGGGCAGACAAGACGACTAACAAGGAGATGTCTCAGGCTTTGATTGGTTTTTCAAAACAAGCCTTGGGCCATCCCCATGTTCCAAGATAGATAATGTGGCGGGCTACGTGGACAGGATCACAGAGTTGAGAGACCAGTTGAGTGCCATTGGGATGGAAGTGGAAGATAGGGAGTTGGTGTTTGTTCTCTTGAATGGATTTACCATCTTGGAGGCTTTTTGTTCAGGGCGTCCATCCTCGAGAGAGATTGTCGACCTTCAATAGGCTCTAGGATGACCTAGTGCGGGAAAAACTCGGGTCTCTGTCCCGTTCAACGCAGCAAGAGGAAGTAAAAAAGATTTCTCTCATTGGGAGGATGAATAAGTGTAGCAAGAAAAACTACAAGGAGATGGAAGGCTAGGGGACAAGGAATAAGGACTTGAGTAAGGTGATGTGTTTTCGATGCTACAAGAAGCCTTAGAGTACATAGAGAGATAGACAAATCCGATCTCCATCGACGGAAAGATCCAACATCTGATTACTTCATTAGGCTAGTCCTTTGGGGTTAATAAATAACATATCGAGAATATTCAAATGAATTATATACACAGGTGAATGAAAATAAAATATTTTGAGAAAATAATAATACCTGGGATGGAGAATCTGCAATCCAAAGAGGGGGGAGAGAGAGAGAGAGAGAGAGAGAGAGAGAGAGAGAGAGAAATGAGATGCAAGATCTTCCTTCCTTCGCCTCTTTCTGGTCGAGATGATCTGTATCTAGATTTTGCTAATTCCAATATATATCACAAGTCCCCTCCTCGAGACTCGACACAACACGACTTCACATATATACAATCACACATATACAAACACAACACATACGAACAAACACCAACATAAGAACAAACTATCACGGGAAATGGGAAGTGCTTCTACATTCACACAACATCACACAACATAGGAGTATAGAGGAGGGGGATGCGAATGGCCAATAGCTTTCCAAAATGCATTCCCTTTGTTTCTTGTGCTGTGCTTTCTCCAACAAATAATTTTGCTCGCGCTCTCCATTGTTCCTGTTAAGAGATAATCCAAACACATGAACATGGTATTTCAAAAAAGCTAAACTTTATACATCTTAAATCAAAGTGTATATGTGTGCGCTTGTAACTCCAAATGAAATTTTCCTTTACATCTTTCTTTGTCGCGTCATGCTTTCCCCAACAACCAATTTTGCTCTGACTCTCTGTTGTTCCTATCAAAATATCAGTGAAACACATGACCATGGCATTTCAAAAAAGCTAAACATCATACATCTAAAATCAAAGTGTATATGTGTGCACATGTAACTCCAAATGAAATTTTCCATTACCTCTTTCTTTGTCACGCCATGCTTTCTCCAACAACCAATTTTGCTCTGACTCTCCATTGTTCCTATCAAAAGATTAGTGAAACACATGACCATGGCATTTCAAAAAATCTAAACATCATACATCTAAAATCAAATTGTATATGTGTGCGTGTGTAACTCCAAATGAAATTTTCCCTTCTCTCTTTCATTGTCGCGCCATGCTTTCTCCAACAACCAATTTTTCTCTTAGTCTCCATTGTTCCTATAAAAAGAACAGTTAAACACATGAACATGACATTTCAAAAGAGTTGAACTACATCAATCTATAATCGAAGTGTGTGTGTGTGTGTGCGTGCGTGCGTGCATATAATTCCAATCAAACTTTTCCACTACTCGTGCATCAATATAAGAAATAAGCCCAATATGATAAATGATAAGGAAATTTTAATTTTCTATGCCACTACCTAAGTTATTTCCACTTAGCCCTTTGTTCATTCCTTTCTTTACCTTGGAAGTCCTTCGTCTTGGGTTTGACTTATTGTTTCTTCATAGGTAGGGATGAATGTATCCAGATTGTAAGCCCTGTAACAAAACACAAAAAATACAAAAGAAATTCCTAAACCTTGCGTATTAAAATACATATACATCCTCGTGAATCTACTAATTACTCTTCTCTAATTCATGTTGTAACCAAAATATTTTTCAAATTGACAAAAAGAAAAATCAAAACCTACCAAAGACAAAAATGACCTCAAACCCAAAAGATAGATATAATTTATTACTCTTCTAGAAGAAGAATATTCTAAAAGACCAACAAGCAAGGGTGACCCATACTCTCATTTTCCCAGGTGAATACCCACAAGAATCCTCGTGGCTAGTTTAGGAGCTGTGCAAATAAAAGCACGCAAAACAGAATCAGAACACTCTAAATACAATGGCAATTTAAATGAAAATATATACATTGAAGAAAATCATAACAAGTGTTATAAAATCATGATATAAGAGTAAGAAAACAAAATCATAGTTTAGTTAAAAATTTATTTCATGGTTGCAACTACATTAAAAGGCATCCGGCCATACACAGGTCACAACATGAGATAAAAATGTCCCGTGTGTTGTGTTTGTGTGCATATTACAAGCTAATAGAAGTTAACATACACCTTGATTATAAATATGGTATGAGTGTTTTAACTTTTGAGGTTACTTCAGAAGTGTTTACACTATGTTTGGGGGTGTTTCATGAGATGTCGTGTTTATAGTGTATGGTAGACCCTTGGTGTTCCAAGATGGATTCACACATTAGAGGTGGCTTACTTTTGGTTGGTAGACCTTGAACGGATGCTTACATGACATTCTTCTTGTTGAGATTTGGGTACCTTGGAAAATGGTCCCCCTACGTTTGTTTGTCTCTAAACAAAAAGGGGGAGACTATTACCCTCATTATTTTACTTTATGATTCTAATTTCACTTTGACTTAAGAGATTTAAGTCAAAGTGAAATATGTCACTTATGTCAAAAGTGCCTATTAATTCACTTTATGGGTGAAGTGAGGGACATAAAAAGAAATAAGGAAACTAAGCCAAAGTGGGTTTTGACTTGAGATTCTTTTTGGAAGATCTCAAACTTTGATTAGAAATGGGATGGGATGATCTCAACCATCCATTTCTAGGTTTTCTTATGATTTCTATAAAGAGGGTATGCTGTCATCTTTATACACACTTGTAAATGTGAGGTAAGTCCGGCTCACTTAGTGTGTCCTTTGAGGCACAATGCCTGGGTTCATAGCCCACGCTGCCACTTTGACCGGCACCTCTTCCATCTAGGCTTACTCCTAGGGAAGCCAAAGGGGGTAGACCTTAGTTACTAGATGTGTTAGAGTTAGGTTTTAGGAGTTAATTGTAATTGTTAAGGTTAGAGGGGATTCTAATCCTAATATGCTAAGGCAACCATGCAAGATGCAAGGGTTAGCATGAAAAACAAACCTTTTCCCTAGGTCAACTAAACCTAGTGCCTAAAGATTGGGCAAGGGGTCAACTATGTTAAAGGGTGTTTCGTTACAAGTAGATTACACGTTACTTACAAAATTACAAAAGAATAAATCCGATTATAGAATATCATATACAATTACTTACAAGATTTACAATTTAAAGAATGATAGATTACAACAACAAGCTAACAAATTATCTATTTGTGTTTGTGCAGGATATCAAAGCATTAAAGCATCATATTAACAATTCATCACAAATATGAGATCATCATCAATAGATCATCATGAGCAACATCAACAACAATTTAAGAAGATATAGAAGGCTTAGCACAAGTGTTGTTAAGATTATCACAGATGATCTACACTCTTAATTATTAAACCCCCCAAGTATTCTATTAGGTGTGGTCTAGGGTTTAATTATTAGGATTTCTTAAGATTTATCAAAGTTTTAATTATCTTTCACCGAAGCCTCCTCCTCCTATTGCCAAATAACTATTGGACACTCAAGATAGTATGGCAATGAGGCCAACCCTAGCACAACCAGTCAGCCCAAAAAAAGAGTACTTGTCGGAGAGGACACACACCTGGTGCGCCATGGGGCAGTCCCCTGCCACTACCCTCCGTTGTTTTCCTCAAGCCCCGTTTTAGATGGTGAATATGGTGGTATAAGTTACCCTAAAGTAGTCTATTAAGTATATATAATGATTAGGTAGACTTTTAGGAGTATTTCATAGTGTTTTGAGAGTTTTATGACACTTTTAATGAGTGATTTAGTGACTTGGCCGAAACCCACTTTGGCCTTAAAGTTGTGTTGTTTAATCTTATGAATTGAAAGACATTAACACATATATGCTATGTGAGCGCAAGTTATTAGATGCACAATTAGATACTTGTAAAAAAAAGAATAACAAATGAGGGCAAGGACAACTTGCCAAGCAATAGATTAACCACACTTATACCACATATGATAGCATTCAAAATGAAAGCATTAAGTGTGTAAATAAAGAGAGAGGTGTTGCTTACTTAACCACTTAGAAACAAGTTATTTTTAAGCATATGGACAATCACATCAATGATCTAGACAATGAAGAGATAAACCATCAAAATATAGAGCATTAAAACATTTAAGATTTAATATCTAAGCATGAGTGTAAAGATAAGCACTTGAAAGAACTAAGCATGCGTGATATCTAACTTTAGTTGATCAAGAGGCCCAATAGGCTTATGCTAAGTAGTTATTAGGTGTTTGATCTAGATCTAGAACATAAATATTAAAACATTAAGCACTTAGATCTAAAACACATTGAAGATTAACCTAACCTATTTGGGGTATTCCTCTCCCAACTAGGTAGGTGATTAGTTATTTTGTTTAAGTTATATCACAATGATGTATATAGAAGCAAGCAACCACCAATGGAAGCAAGAAAGAAAACAACAAGCCAAGCAATCAAGTTACCCACGTCCTACCTCAAGAAAGCTCAAACAAATGAAAAAAGGCTAGATCCAATCCACGTCCTACCTACCGAAGAAGTCACAAGTGGGAGGAGGCCATACCAATTCTCCTCCTACACTGTGAGCTTCAACAAACAAGCAAAAAGGAGGAAAAACGTACAAAAATGCTAGAAAATGAAAATGGGGGTTGAGAGATAGCTACAAAACCCCTTGGAGGGCCCTTTAGTGTTGTGTGGATGTCTTTGGGGCAGCCAAGACTCCTCTCAACCAGATCTGATACCTGCAAAACCAACAAGGTTTCCCTTGCTAGAAAGGCTACACACAACTACACAAACTTGGAAAAACT
>ML793338.1:98647-120905 GCA_009831015.1 Picea engelmannii | reverse complement strand
TAGTTCATATCTTGTCATTTTCTTAGCTAAATTGCTCACGGCCTTGCTTTGGATTTATGAGATATATCTTGCACTACTTAACTCAATGTCTATGGTTTAAACACTTATGGTTTGACATCTCTTGACCTCACGGCCCTGCACATGTTTTGCCCTGTCCAGCTCACTGCCCTGTTCATCTGTTGCTCACGGCCTACCCATACACATTAGCTCACGGCCTGCATTTGTTAAAACTTGCACAAGTATCTAATGTCTTGATGATGCTCTCGGCCTGTTTCATGATTTAGTGCTTGCTTCTTGAACTCACGTTATGGTTCTGATGGTAATATCATTTTGCTCACATTTTGCACTAGTATCTTAAGCTTAAAGTTAGATGTTGCTTATGCTATATGTCCTAATGCACATTTGTTCTTAGTCAAACAATATTGCATGTGGAGCTCTCGGCCTGTTTCTATTTTGTTAATGATCATTGGTTTGTGGTGATGAAGAGCAGGTAACATACTAATATTGGATATCTTCTGACTGCTCACGTTTTGGTACTATTTTCCTACACTTTGGTCTATTTCTTCAGCCATATTTTGTTTGTAAATCTCACTTTGGTGGTTTGAATCCTTCATGCACCACACCTTTTGCTCACGACTGGGTTGTCTAGTTGAACCCACGGTTTCACCTTGCACCTTTTGCTCATGGCCTAAGTGCCTTTTTAGGCCACGGCCTTATTGATACCCTGCTGCACATGACACACAGTTTGGTTAGTAGCTTAGTTTATCACATTTGCTTATGGTTTAGTTTGCACACACCTTTGATGCACATGTGACAATCTTGTTAAATGTTTTGGTGTTGGTAGCTTAACATTTATGTTTGTGTTCTAAATCTCTCAATTCATTAAGCTCTCATACATCTTAACATTTGCAAGCAACTCTTAAACTAACACATATGGTTTGACATCTAATGATCTTAAGGGTTTAATCTTTTGCGTTATTTCTAGCACTTCACCTATTGGTTATTGGTTTAATTGTTCATTCTCTTTAAGTAACTTCTATGTGATTTTAGTTTGGATGGTTTAAGCACATACATGATATAATTCTTACGATTTAGATGTGGATGGTTTAATATTCTCGCTTATGGTCTCATTTATCTCCTAAGCTATTACACATCTTGACATTTTGCAAGCGTATCTTTAATCACCCTTACATGTTCATGGTTTAAAATTCCAAGTGTTTCAAGTTATGTCTTTATTTCCTCCCAAGTATCATCACGTGGTCTATGGTTCATAATTATATGGTTGAATATCTTTCAAGTTTCCTTTCATATGGTGATGATCTAAATGGTTTAAACATGATGTTATCTTTATGCTATTTCATTACATGTTGATATCTTTCCTTTACATTCTGCTATGTCAAATGATGATCTGATTACATTCTGCAAGCGCATAAATTTCATTTACTGATTCAAACTATCTTGTGGAATGATATCATGTTGATGGTGTAATATCGTGCAGCATTTCATTTACATTCTGCTATATCAGTGGTCATTTAATTACACTTCTGCAAGCAGCGATCTCATACACACATACGCTCACGACCTTCGCTAAATAAGATAAAATTTGGACATCTAAAACTAATCCAAAACGAACCCAACACACCTAAAGACCCACCCGAGGGTCCTAAGAATACTTAGTAACATTTTAGGGGTTTTGACAACTGTTTCTGCCATCTAAAACGGGCGAGAGGGCCAGTCTTTGGGGGAAGTGGCGGGGGACCGTCCCGTGATTCTGTTGGGGGGATCCCTTCTCTGACTACCTCTAGCTGTGGTGAAATGACGGGCTGACCTTGGAAGCTAGGCTGGGGGTAAAAGCCCAGTATCTTGAGCACCGGGCAGTTATTTGGCAGGATAAGGGAGTTGAGACACACATATAGTTAGGGGGTGGGATCTAAAATATTTAACAAGAACACTAGTTGCATAGATCACATTGTTGTATGTTTGGGGGGAAGTAGATGTGTTGATAGATAACATACATTGTGATAATCATACTGGTATATCTCTTTACTTGCAACTACTTGTCTTTTTTCTGTTATGGTGATGTGATTATGTGGTTATCATTGAATATCTTGTTGCTTAATCATTGTTATGGTGTGGATTGGTAAGTGATTGAGTATCCCACTTGGGGAGGCATCACTTATCTAATCCTTAAGTGTTGTTGTGGTTAGTAGCCAGTGAAGGCAGTCCAAGTGGAGTGACTGCCACTTGGGGCATGCTTGGCCCTAGGGTGTGAACTGTTTATCTTCTGTACATCTGTTTATATTAATGTATCTTTGTATATGAATTGTATATCTTGTATCTAGTTTCTGATCTCTATTTCTGATCTGTAAAAGTTGTAAACTCTGCAATATTTAGACTTTCTTTATAACTGATAGTGGCTGCTTGGTTTGGGGTAGTTTGTTAGCTTCATTTGTAAAACCTTTTCGATAAACCACCCTCAAACCTTAGTTGACCCCATTTTCCCAACAGTAGGCACTAGTCTAGCTGACTTAGGAAGAGGGTTGACTTTCATATAGTTCAGACTTGCATTCTGCATTGCTGCTTGATCATTATAGGCTAGTTTTTCCCCCTTTAGCCTGTAACAAATTAAAACTAACTCCTAGAACTTGTAATTAAAATTAACTTAGCAACTTAGGGACTACCCCCCTTGGCTTCCCTAGGAGTAAGCCTAGACGGAAGAAGTTCCTGTCAAGGTGACAGTGTGGGCAGGGACTTAGACATTGTGTCTCCGAGGGCACACTGAGTGAGCATGACTTAGCTCACATCTGCAAGTGTGCATTAGGACGGCAACACCGTCCTTATACACACTTGCAAACGTGAGGTAAGTCCGGCTCCTTAGTGTGTCCTTGGAGGCACAATGCCTAGGTTCACATCCCACGCTATCACTTTGACCGGAACCTCTTCCGTCTAGGCTTACTCCTAGGGAAGCCAAAGGGGGTAGACCTTAGTTACTAGATGTGTTAGAGTTAGGTTCTAGGAGTTAATTTTAATTTTTTAAGGTTAGAGGGGATTCTAATCGTAAGATGCTAAGACAACCATGCAAGATGCAACATTTAGCATGAAAACCAAGCCTTTTCCCTAGGTCAACTAAAACTAGTGCCTAAAGATTGGGCAAGGGGTCAACTATGTTAAAGGGTGTTTCGTTACAAGTAAAGTTACTTACAAAATTACAAAAGAATAAATCCGATTATAGAATATCATATACAATTACTTACAAGATTTACAATTTAAAGAATGATAGATTACAACAACAAGATAATCGATTATCTATTTGTGTTTGTGCAAGATATCAAAGCATTAAAGCATCATATTAACAATTCATCACAAATATGAGATCATCATCAATACATCATCATGAGCAACATCAACAACAATTTAAGAAGATATAGAAGGCTTAGCACAAGTGTTGTTAATATTATCACAGATGATCTACACTCTTAATTATTAAACCCCCCAAGTATTCTATTAGGTGTGTTCTAGGGTTTAATTATTAGGCTTTCTTAAGATTTATCAAAGTTTTAATTAGATTTCATTGAAGCCTCCTCCTCCTATTGCCAAATAACTACTGGATGCTCAAGATAGTATGGCAACGAGGCCAACCCTAGCACAACCAGTCATCCCAAAACAAGAGTACTTATCGGAGAGGACACACACATGGTGCGCCACGGGGCAGTCCTTTGCCACTACCCTCCATTGTTTTCCTCAAGCCCCGTTTTAGATGGTGAAGATGGTGGTATAAGGTACCCTAAAGTAGTCTATTAAGTATATATAATGATTAGGTATACTTTTAGGAGTATTTCAGAGTGTTTTGAGAGTTTTATGAGACTTTTAATGAGTGATTTAGTGACTTGGCCGAAACCCACTTTGGCCTTAAAGTTGTGGTGTTTAAGCTTATGAATTGAAATGCATTAACACATATATTCTATGTGAGCACAAGTTATTAGATGCACAATTAGATAGCTTGTAAAAAAAAGAATAACAAATGAGGGCAAGGACAACTTGCCAAACAATAGATTAACCACACTTATACCACATATGATAGAATTAAAACTGAGAGCATTAAGTGTGTAAAGAAAGAGAGAGGTGTTGCTTACTTAACCACTTAGAAACAAGTTACTTTTAAGCATATGGCCAATCACATCAATGATATAGACAAAGAAGAGATAAACCATCAAAATATAGAGCATTAAAACATTTAAGATTTAAGATCTAAGCATGAGTGTAAAGATAAACACTTGAAAGAACTAAGCATGCGTGAGATCTAACTTTAGTTGATCAAGAGGCCCAATAGGCTTATGATAAGTAGTTATTAGGTGTTTCATATAGATCTAGAACATAAATATCAAAACATTAAGCACTTATATCTAAAACACATTGAAGATTAACCTAACCTATTTGGGGTATTCCTCTTCCAACTAGGTAGGTGATTAGTTATTTTGTTTAAGTTATATCACAATGATGTATATAGAAACAAGCAACCACCAATGGAAGCAAGAAGATAAAAATGAAACAAGAAAGCAAACAACAAGACAAGCAATCAAGTTACCCACGTCCTACCTCAAGAAGGCTCAAACAAATGAAGAAAGGCTAGATCCAAGCCACGTCCTACCTACCCAAGAAGTCACAAGTGGGAGGAGGCCGTACCAATTCTTCTCCCACACTATGAGCTTCAACAAACAAGCAAAAAGGAGGAAAAACGGACAAAAATGCTAGAAAATGAAAAGGGGGGTTGATAGATAGCTACCAAACCCATTGGAGGGTCATTTAGTGTTGTGTGGATGTCTTTGGGGCAACCAAGACTCCTCTCAACCAGATATGATACCTGCAAAACCAACAAGGTTTCCCTTGCTAGAAAGGCTACACACAACTACACAAACTTGGAAAATTTTTGCCTTTTTAAGGAAAACATTTTCTTTAGAAATTTTATGAAAAAGATTTTTTTTTGATGACCATAAGACTAAGTATGCTAGCTGAAATATGGGTTGCAACAGAAATATAAGAAGAGGAAGCAATACTAGAAGCTTTCTTGGAGTATATGTGAGTCTCAAAGAATAGAATTTTGCTCAAGGAACATCTAATGAAACCCTTGAGGTTCAACCTGCAAAAAACTCAACACAATAGCATGCATACAATGGATAATATGGAGGGTTGAACTAATAAGTGAAATATTTGCACCTTATCTAGCTAACCACATATATAGATTCACAAGAGTACTCTTTGAAAAACTACTTAAATAAAATACTTTACCTAAGATCCATTCATACATGCATTATATCAAATTAAAACAATCTCACCTCGTATGTTGTAAGATCCAAAATACTTATAGATCTTCCCAAAATCCTCCAAAGTTTATTTTATTATTTCTTCAAGAAGAGGGATGTTGGAGAAATACTTGCTCCAAAACTCTAGAGAAGAAAATGAAAATGGATGGAAAAGAGAGAGAGAGAGAGAGAGAGTGTAAAATCAAGTAGCATAACAATAGTTTAAGATATGGTGAGTTGGGAGAGAGAAATGAGATCTATTTATACTTGGAGAGGCAAACCTAGCTCTCTTGGATCTAAGCCAAGTGTCCACCACCAAGCAAATGAGTAGATCTCAAGGGAGGGCGCACCACTTAGGGTTTGAGAGTGAGATCTAAGGTATAGAATGAAGGGAAAAATGGTAGGATCAATCAAAGGGTGTGTAGGAGGCATGGGATCCATGCCAAGGCAAGTGGAAAGCCACAAATAATTTTTAATTATTTGTTTGTGAAGTTTCTAGATGGAGGGGGCGTAACTCCTCTTGGAGGGTGCACCACATGGGGGAGATGAAAGGTTTTGGGTGTTGGGATGAGGTAAGGAGGTGGGGGAAGCTTCTAGGATGGGACATGAGGGTGCACGGCTAGCAGGGAGAATCAATACTTGGAGGAAGTCAGATATGATTGTTTCAGTGGAGAGGCAACACACAAGAGCATATTTCTGTGGTGGGGTTTCTTCATTGGGTCAAAGAGGAAGGAGGACGCTTCACTTCAATGGACATAGAACCAAAGGGAGAGGGCACACTAAGCTTGGGTGCATATCTCATTGGATCCTTTGGCAAGGCTCAAGAGGATTTTGATATGTATACAGGTTCCTTTGTATTATATTATTTGTTGTAGCTCATGCTTTAGATCATCATTATATATACTTTCATCCCAAACTGGTTTTCATGTTGACCAAAAATACTTGTGTTCAGTTCATGCATGCTTAGAGTTTAGATCAACCTGTTAGAGTTGTAAAGATCATGAGGAGTGTTATATGTTTTGAGTATATTGCATGTGCTAACATTGGGGCATGAAAACACTTGCAAGGGCACCTCAAAAGGACATTTAACCACCAAAATTATCAGCAAAAAGTTACTAAACAGTTTGCTGCCCTAAAAAGACAACAAAAGACAGCTTTGAGATTGTGAACTTAAAGACAAAATAAAGGTTAAGGACACACCTGTTTTGGCACTATGATAGTACCTCAGAATTTCTACGCTTCCTTGGAGCGTTGGATACCTATGGACCCTGGTGACTTCTTCATTTAGTAGACACTTGAAGAGAGGTTGCTTGCTTGGAGGGAAACTTCATTGGACGAGGAGTGTTAGGAATTTTGGATGAGGCACATGACCTTGGAGATGCATCCAAGCTTTGGACCCTTGGGGGTAGCACTCATGCCTTGGACCCTTTCTTGTTTATTGACATCACCTTGGAGCTTCACACGTGTCACTTGTAGAGGGAGCGCTTCACTCGTGTGGAGCTAGTTGTATCTTGCAGGTCGCTTGTATTGGAATAGGTCCACTAGTCATTGATGACCTCGCTTCACCTCTCACATAAATAGAGGAAGGAGAGACTCATTTATCGTCATCATTGTACTCTTTTCTTTGTACTTCTCTTATAGGAGGAAGGTGCCAGGATTCTCGAGGAAATCGAAGGAGAAGTCATGAAGAGAGAAGAAAATGATTTTGTTGGGAGCTTGTTCTTGTGAGATACCAAGGTTTGATCTTGGGAGAAAGATGTCGAGGATGACCATCCCATAATCAATTACATGCTTTTTCTTGTTCTTCTTTACACTTGGGTTAGAGATGTAAGAAGAGGAGCACTAGTGTTTCTTGGAGAAGTCTTGAAGCTACACCCGTGGTTTGATCCCCAAGGAGGAAGTAGAGTTATTGTTGGGCAATAAACCCTAAATTGTACTTGTTAACGAGGAAGAAAAGAGGAGACACCTTGCACATCGCCACGTAGGGCTTGTCAGTGGTGACTGTACCTTGTTGGAGTATCTTTGGTAGATCCTGGGTTTTCCTTGGTTTTCCCTACCTAGGGTTTTGAAAAGCATGGAGTCTTCTACCAACTTGTGATGAGATGAGAGTATGAACTTAAACTCCATCTAGTCTTATCTGTATGTATATGAGGTTCTCAGGGGTCCAAAATTGTCTTATTACAGATTTGATTTTCAGCTAAGATTGTCTACAAGGTTTCTAGCAATTATATGTCTTGCGGATTCGTCATGAGTTAATGCTGAAATTGTTAGGGATTTTAACATTTATATTGAAGGGAATAGGACAGATTTTCTATTGTAAACCTCCATTGATTGCGGTGATTTCAAATCTGGTTTATGCATGAAAAGATTGCCTCGAAGGGATGGAACTTGTTGCCATATATTAGGTGTCTTCTCTCTTGCATTACCTAGTGTATTGGGGTTGATGTGAAGTGAAACAATGCTTGTTGTTTGTTGATGTAATTTATATTTCAGCTCATCCCTAACGATGATAATTCGCAGTGATTAAATCTGTATAACCTCGAAGGAGGTGAAATTTCTGAACTTGCAAAAGAAATCTCAATTCATGAAATTTCTATGTAGTATCGAAGTTTTCTTGCTGAAATCACTCTTTTGGTGAAGGAGGAGTTGGTGTTTAAGTTGCGTTGTTCCTGGGATTCATAGGTTAACCTTGTGCAGGTTGCTTGGGTGTGAAACCCTAGGATGTTTGAATGAAGCGTATGATCACTAGAAGGGCTTGTGCTACTTCGTTATTGCTAACTATTGCTTTGAGGTGGATTTAAATCTTGCTCAGATGTCCACCAATGCATTTAGAGAATGTGATAAGTTGGAAGGAGTTTCCAATTTGATCCCTTGGAAGCTTCGACCACAGATGCCTACGGAGGAAGTCGTGATTTAGGAACACATTGAGAAAGAGATTACAACACCTGCTGATGCGGAGTTCTTGCAAAGCAGAATCAGAACACTCTAAATACAGTTGTAATTTAAATGAAAATATATACATTGAAGAAAATCATAACAAATGTTTGAAAATCATGATATAAGAGTAAGAAAACAAAATCATAACTTACTTAAAAATTTATTTCATGGTTGCAACTACATTAAAAGGCATCCGACCATACACAGGTCACAACATGAGTTAACTATGTCTCATGTGTTGTGTTTTTGTGCATTTGCAAGCTAACAGAAGTTAACATACACCTTGATTATAAATATGGTATGAGTGTTTTAGATTTTCAGGTTACTTCGGAAGTGTTTACACTATGTTTGGGGGTGTTTCATGAGACGTCAGGTTTATAGTGTATGGTAGACCCTTGGTGTTCCAAGATGGATTCACACATTAGAGGTGGCTTACTCTTGGTTGCTAGTCCCTGAATGAATGCTTACATGACATTCTTCCTGTTGAGACTATTACCTGTGTTTGTGAGTGTCTAAACACAAAGGGGGAGACTATTACCCTCATTACTTTACTTTATTATACTAATTTCACTTTGACTTAAGAGATTTAAGTCAAAGTGAAATATGTCACTTATGTCAAAAGTGACTATTTATTCACTTTATGGGTGAATTGAGGGACATAAAAAGAAATAAGGAAACTAAGCCAAAGTGGGTTTTGAGTTGAGATTCATTTTGGAAGATTTCAACCTTTGATTAGAAATGGGATGGGATGATCTCATCCATAGATTTATAGGTTTCCTTATGATTTCTATAAAGAGGGTGCAAAGGGCATTTGGAGGTAAATTCACTTGTATGCTCACCAAGAAAGTTTGGAGAAGGGAAAGAGGATGGGAATGGAAGCAAATGGAGAGGAGAGCTTGGGCATCTCCATTCATAGAGGGATCATGGAGGCTTAGGGCCTGTATTATTTGTGGTGATCACACTTGCTTGGAGGAGGGCACACCATAGGAGGGGGGTGCACGACTAGCAGGGAGCATCAATAATTGGAGGAAGTCAGATCTGATTGTTTCAGTGGAGAGGCAACACACAAGAGCATATTTCTGTTGTGGGATTTCTTCATTGAGTCAAAGAGGAAGGAGGGTGTTTCACTTCAGTGGACAGAGAAACAAAGGGAGAGGGCACACTAATCTTGGGTGCATATCTCATTAGATCCTTTGGCAAGGCTCAAGAGGAGATTTCTATGTATACAGGTTCCTTTATATTGTATTACTTGTTGTATCTCATGCTTTAGAGCATCATTATATATACTTTCATCCCAAATTGGTTTTCATGTTGACCAAAAATACTTGTGTTCATTTCATCCATGCTTAGAGTTTAGATCAACTTGTTAGAGTTGTAAAGATCATGAGGAGTGTTATCTGTTTTGAGTATATTGCATGTGCTAACGTTGGGGTATTAAAACACTTGCAAGGGCACCTCAAAAGGAAATTTAACCACCAAAATTATCAACAAAAAGTTACTAAATAGTTTTCTATCCTAAAAAGACAGCAAAACACAGTTTTGAGATTGTGAACTTAAAGCCAAAATAAAGGTCAAGGACAGACCTGTTTTGGCAGCATGATAGTACCTCAGAATTTCTACACTTCCTTGGAGTGTTGGATAGCTATGGACCCTGGTGACTTCTTCATTTAGTATACACTTGAAGGGAGGTTGCTTGCTTGGAGGGCCCACTAATCTTGGGCACATATTTCATTGGATCCTCTGGCAAGGCTCAAGAAGAGCTTGCTATGTATACAGGTTCCTTTATATTGTATTACTTGTTGTATCTCATGATTTAGATCATCATTATATATACTTTCAACCCAAACTGGTTTTCATGTTGACCAAAAATACTTGTGTTCATTTCATGCATGTTTAGAGTTTAGATCATCTTGTTAGAGTTGTAAATATCATGAGGAGTGCTATCTGTTTTGACTATATTGCATGTGCTAACATTGGGGTATGAAAACACTTGCAAGGGCACCTCAAAAGGACATTTAACCACCAAAATTATCAGCAAAAATTTACTAAACAATTTGATGTCCTAAAAAGACAACAAAGGATAGTTTTGAGATTGTGAAGTTAAAGCCAAAATAAAGGTGAAGGATAGACCTGTTTTGGTAGCATGATAGTACCTCATAATTTAGACACTTCCTTGGAGCGTTGGATACCTATGGACCCTGATGACTTCTTCATTTAGTAGACACTTGAAGGGAGGTTGCTTTCTTGGAGGGCGATTGCATTGGATGAGGAGTGTTAGGCATTCTAGAGGAGGGAGTTGAGCCCTAGAGACGACAATGTCTTGCTTGCATGGAGCCTTACACTTGACTTGAGGATGCTTTGGTTGAGAAAGAGAACATGTAGGTGTGGTGCTCCCTATGGTCTTTTCTTTGTACTTCTCTTATAGGAAGAAGGTGCCAGGATCTCGAGGAAACCAAAGGAGAAGTCATGAAGAGAGAAGAAAATGATTTTATTGGGAGCGTGTTCTTGTGAGATACCAGGGTTCGATCTTGGGAGAAAGGTGTCGAGGATGATGTTCCCATAATCGATTACATGCTTTTTCTTGTTCTTCTTTACACTTGGGTTAGAGATGTAAGAGGAGGAGCACTAATGTTTCTTGGAGCAGTCTTGAAGCTACACCCGTGGCTTGATCCCCAAGGAGTCATCAAAGTTATTGTTGGGCGATAAACCCTAAATTGTGCTTGTTAATGAGGAAGAAAAGAGGAGACACCTTGCACTTGGCCAAGCAAGGCTTGCCAGTGGCTACTATACCTTGTTGGAGTATCTTTGGTAGATCCTTGGTTTTCCTTGGTTTTACCTACCTAGGGTTTTGGAGAGCTTGGAGTCTTCTACCAGCTTGTGATGAGATGAGAGTATGTATTTAAACTCCATCTAGTCTTATCTGTATGTAAATGAGGTTCTCAGGGGTCCAAAATTGTCTTATTGCAGATTTGATTTTCAGCTAAGATTGTCTACAAGGTTTTTAGCAATTATATGTCTTGTGGATTCGTCATGAGTTAATGCTGAAATTGCTAGGGATTTTAACATTTATATTGAAGGGACTAGGACAGATTTGCTACTGTAAACCTCCATTGATTGCGGTGATTTCAGATCTGGTTTATGCATGAAAATATTGCCCCGAAGGGATTGAACTTGTTGCCATATATTAGGTGTCTTATCTCTTGCATTGTCTAGTGTATTGGGGTTGATGTGAAGTGAAACAATATTTGTTGTTTGTTGCTATAATTTATATTTCAGTTCAACCCTAACGATGATAATTCGTAGTGATTAAATCTGTGGAACCTCGAAGGAGGTGAAATTTCTGAACTTGCAAAAGAAATCTCAATTCATGAAATTTCTACGTAGTAATAGAGATTTCTTGCTGAAATCACTCTTTTGGTGAAGGAGGAATTGGTGTTTCAGTTGTGTTGTTCCTGGGATTCGTAGGTTAACCTCGTGCAGGTTTCTTGGGCGTGAAACCCTAGGACGTTTGAATGAAGTGTATGAGCCCTAGAAGGGCTTGTGCTACTTCATTATTGCTAACTATTGTTTTGAGATGGATTTAGATATTGCATAGATGTCCACCATTTCACTTAGAGAATGTGATAAGTTGGAAGGAGTTTCCAATTTCATCCCTCGAAAGCTTTGGCCACGGTTGCCTATGGAGGAAGCCGTGATTTAGGAACACGTTGAGAAAAAGATTACAGCACCTGCCGATGCAGAGTTCTTGGATGCTCATAACAAGGAGGTGGCCAAGGAAAAGACAACCATTATTGATTCTATGAAGGATCCCTTCATAGCTCACAGGGCAGACAAGACGACCAACAAAGAGATGTCTCGAGCTTTGATTGGTTTGTTCTAATGTTTCTCCATAGTTTCTCAATTGCAACACCTATTGATGGAACATTGTTGGATGCTCATAACGAGGCAGCCAAGGCAAAGAAAACCATTCTTGATTCCGTGAAGAATCTCTTTGTAGCTCACAGTGCAGAGAAGACGACCAACAAGGAGATGTCTTGGGCAGTGTTGAATATATCTCTGATATTTTAGAAATTTCAGAAATTTCCGCGACATTTTAACCCTCCCGAAATTTTCTGCAGAAAATGTCGAGACACATCCGACACAATGAAAGTGTCACGACACTTTCATTGTGTCGTGAGAAATTCCCAATATGTCGCGGGTCGATGCAAAGTGTCGCCCTGCTAGGTATTCCGTGGAAAAAAAGTGCACGTGAGGGGTTTTAGAGGTCACATGTCCTTTTTTTTTTCATTGTTTCATTTGTGAAGTGTGAGAGAGCTAGAGAGGTGTGAGGGAAGTCATTGTGTATCTATCTAAGGAGGAGAAAGCCAAGGATCTTACTTCCATTAGCGCCAATGAAGAGATCAAGATTTCCAGGTATGATAAAAAACGTTTTTCTTTTGAATATTTGAACATTGTTTTTTAAATTTTTAGAGTTAGGCTAGGGTTTGCAATGTGCCTCTTCTTCTTGTTTTTGAATGGAAGATTCAATCATTCTAATTCATCTATCTCTTATTATTTAACCTTTGCAATGTGCATTATCATGTGTTTATTTTTTTATTTTTTTGTGCCATAGGTTTAATATTTTCATCTAAAGAAAATGTCGAAGACATTGGATCCAATGTGGGTGTATGGTGAACCAGTGCAACTTCCCAATAGACAAGTATTGACATGCAATCTTTGCGGAAAAAATATTTTTGCAGGAATTAGCCGCTTGAAATACCACCTTGCCAAAATCCCTAGGTTTGATGTAGATCCTTGTCCAAACAGTACCCCGGAAATTGTGCATATTGCAAACCAATCACTCATTGATATGGCTAATAAGAGGGATACGATCGAGGCTTGCAAAAAAGAACTTGCACGTTCCACTGCAAATAGATACAGTGGAACAAGTTCCTTTGAGGGGGGACCAGTAGTACCACAATACCACTCCTCAGCCACAGGGTCCTCATCTTCTGCAGCCCCCTCATCAACCTCATCTTACTTTGTGATGAGGTCAACACCTGGGGGGCAACCTTCTATTCGGTCATTGATTAAAAAAAAAGAGACAGAGGAGGTTGACAAGCTTGTGGCCAAATGTTTTCTTTGGAGTGATATACCTTTTATCATTGCCAATAACCCCTTCTACCATGCCATGTTTGAAGCTGCTGCAATTTTTGGCCCAGGGTATAGGGCCCCTTCCTATCAGGATTTGAGAGGGCATCTCCTTCAAGGGGAAAAGGCCAACTGCACAAAAATATTAGCTCAGCTCAGGGAAACATGGAAGACCACTGGATGCACCGTGATGTCGGATGGATGGACTGATGGGAAGGGAAGATCAATTCTAAACTTCTTGGTTAATTGTCCCAAGGGGACAATGTTTATCATAAGTGTTGATGCAAGTGCATATACAAAAGATGCACAATTATTATGTGAGTTGTTGGATGGCTTTATCCGAGAGATAGGCCCACAGTATGTTGTCCAAGTCATCAAAGACAATGCTGCTAATTATGTTGCTACTGGGAGGATGCTTATGCAGAGGTATCCATCCTTGTACTGGAGTCCTTGTGCCGCCCATTGCATTGATTTGATGCTAGAGGACATGGGAAAACTTCCTTGGATCAAGGAAATCATTGATTCAGCTTGGAGTGTGACAATATATATATATATATATATATATATATATAATCACACATATGTTCTTTCACTCATGAGACAATTCACAGGGAACAGAGAGTTGGTGCATCCTACAATCACACGTTTTTCCACCAGCTTCATTTCTCTTTAGTCGCTCCTCAAAAGTATGGTGGACTTACAAATAATGTTTCTTTCTAATGAGTGGGTTGCTTGTGTCTATAGCACCAAACAAGATGGGCAAGCCATAGCCCAACTTGTGGGACATGACTTGATATTTTAGAGTGGAGTAGGGGAGGTATGTACCATTAGTGAACCTTTGGTAAAGGTTCTTCAATTGGTTGAAGGTGAGAATCCTGCAATGGGCTACTTGTATGAGGCCATGGATAGGGCCAAGGAAGCTATCTACCGGTACTATGAGAACAAGGGGGAAGAATGACTCACCAAGAGAGCTCAGATATGGGGTGTAATTGATGAGCGATGGAATAACACTCTCCATCACCCCATTCATGCAGCAGGGCTCTACCTCAACCCTGCATTCGCTTATTCTTGTGGATTTAATTTTGATGGTGAGGTCATTGATGGTTTCCTCCAGTGTGTTCAGAGGATGGTGATGACTCCAGCTGAACGCTCAGATATTTCTAGACATAATGAGATATATAGGATGGCATCCGAGATGTTGGGCTATGATATGGCTATCCAAGATAGGACCACAAGGATGTAAGGTAAGCTTCAATTTCAAATTTTGTTTATTCCTTTCTATATATTATATATGAAATTTATTACTTGATGGAAATCTGAAATATAATTCGTTGTCTTCCTTTCATTTTATTCATTGTATATGTATGGTGGAAACACTATGGTGGAAAGCTCCCAGAGCTGCAAAAACTTGTCGTTCGAGTGCTTAGTCAAACCTGCAGTTCTTCAGGCTGTGAGCGCAATTGGAGTGTCTTTGAAAATATACACTCCAAGAAGCGCAACAGGTTAGAAATGTTAAAAAATGCAACAATCAAAATTTAAATTGTTTAAACTTTATATATTTTTTTAATTTTAATTTTTACAATTTAGTATTTACTACTTATTTACCATCACTAACTATAGCTCTCAGTGTTCATACAGGTTAAGTACCCAACGCCTTAATGAATTGGTATATGTCTACTACAATCTAAGATTGTGGGTGAAACAACTTGACAAAGAACCTAACATAGAAGCCATTTCATTAGATAACATTAACACCACCAGTCAGTGGAGGGTGGAGATTTAGGAGCCTGAGATGGAGGAGGCCCCTGAGTGGTTGGAGGATCATGTAGATAATTTGATGGAGGAGGGGGAAACAGAGGAGGAGGATGTTCCACTTCCAGTGGATACAGAGGCTGAGGAGGAGATTGGACTTCCAGTGGATCCAATGCCACCACCACCTCCACAGAGAGCCATACCTGGAGTTGGACTTGGGTCTGTTGGGACTAGGAGGAGGCAACACACATTTCCTTCCACCTTGTCCCCATCACTTACCACCTCAGAGGGAGCATCTGGAGCACTTGGATCTTCCACTCCAACTTCATCTAGAGTACCTCCACGACCACCTACTGCTTCCAAAGGAAAATTGGTGCCCTTTACCCATAAAAGGGCTAGAGCAAAAACAACACCACGACATAGAGGGAATCAATGATTTGGATTCATATGATCTATCATTTTCATTTTATCATGTACTATTTAATATCTAGATGCCTCATGATGATTCATCTCATGAGATACATTTATTTTGATCAGTTGATGTGATTTTGTATCTACTATCATCCTATCAGGAACATGTTTCAGAATTTTCAGTTTAGTAACAATATGTGACCACTTGACATCTAATGCATCTTATTTATTGGTTGTATTTTCATATTTATGTAGCAAAGTGTTTATTTGATGTTTTTGTTTCTTTACAAGTTTAAAAAATTAAAAAATATGATTGTTTTTGTATTTTTTTGAGGTCTTGTGCTATATTCCGACATTTTCCGTCGATGTCGCTGAGAAGTTATATTCCGGACCCTCGCTGACACTTTCCCCAACACGACATATACAACATTGGTCTTGGGCTTTGATTGGTTTTTCAAAAAATCTCTAGGTCATCCCCATGTGCCAAGACAGATAATGTGGCTAGCTACATGGACAGGATCACATAGTTGAGAGACCAGTTGAGTGCCATTGGGACATAGGTGGAAGATAGGGAGTTGGTGTTTGTTCCCTTGAATGGATTTACCATCTTGGAGGATTTTTTTTTAGGGCATCCATGCTCAAGAGACATTGCCGACCTTCAACAGTCTCTAGGATGACCTGGTAGAGGAAGAACTCAGGTTGCAGTCCCGTTCAATGCGGTAAGAGGAAGTAGAAGAGATTACTCTCATTGGGAGGATGAACACGTGTAGCAAGAAAATCTACAAGGAGAAGGAAGGTTAGGGGGCAAGGAAGAAGGACTTGAGTAAGGTGATGTGTTTCCAATGCTACAAGAAGCCCTAGAGTACATAGAGAGACAGACAAATCTGATCTCCATCGACGGAAAGATCCAACATCTGATTACTTAATTAGGCTAGTCCTTTTGGGTTAATAAATAACATATCGAGACTATTCAAATGAATTATATACATAGGCGAATGAAAAGAAAAGATTTTGAGAAAATAATAACACCTGGAATGGAGAATCTGCAATCCAAAGAGGAGAGAGAGAGAGAGAGAGAGAGAGAGAGAGAGAGAGAGAGAGAGAGAGATGGAATGCAACATCTTCCTTCCTTCGCCTCTTCCTGATCAAGATAATCCGGATCTAGATTTTGCTCATTCCAATATACATCACATGCCCCCTCCTTGGGACTCGTCACAATACGACTTCACATACATACAATCACATATATACAGACACAACACATACGAACAAACACCAACACAAGAACAAACAATCACAGGACATGGGAAGCGATTCCACATTCATACAACATGACGCAATAAAAAAGTATAGAGAAGGGGGATGTGAATGAGCAAGAAATTTCTAAAATGCATTCATTTTCTTTCTTGTGCCATGCTTTCTCCAACAACTAATTTTGGTCGCACTCTCCATTGTTCCTGTTAAGAGATAAGCCAAACATCTGAACATGGTATTTCAAAAAATCTAAACATTATACATCTAAAATCAAAGTGTATATGTGTGTGCGTGTAACTTCAAATGAAATTTTCCTTTACCTTTTTCTTTGTCGCGTCATGCTTTCTCCAACAACCAATTTTTCTCCGACTATCCATTATTCCTATCAAAAGATCAGTGAAAAACATGACCATGACATTTCAAAAAAACTGAACATCATACATCTAAACTCAAAGTGTATATATGTGCGCGTGTAACTCCAAATGAAAATTTCCTTTAGCTCTTTCTTCATCGCGCCATGCTTTCTCCAACAACCAATTTTGCTCCGACTCTCCATTGTTCCTATCAAAACATCAATGAAACACATGACCATGGAATTTCAAAAAAGATGAACATCATACATCTAAAATTGAAGTGTATATGTGTGCGTGTGTAACTCCAAATGAAATTTTCCTTTACCTCTTTCTTTGTTACGCCATGTTTTCTCCAACAACCAATTTTTCTATGAGTCTCCATTGTTCCTATCAAAAGATTAGTGAAACACATGACCATGGCATTTCAAAAAAACTGAACATCATACATCTAAAATCAAAGTGTTTATGTGTGTGCATGTAACTCCAAATTAAATTTTCTCTTCTCTCTTTCTTTGTCGCGCCATGTTTTCTCCAACAACCAATTTTGCTCCGAGTCTCCATTATTCTTATAAAAAAAATAGTGAAACACATGAACATGACATTTCAAAAGAGTTGCACTACATCAATATAAAATCAAAGTGTGTGTGTGTGTGTGTGTGTGTGTGTAAATCCAATCAAAATTTTCCATTACTCGTGCATCAACATAAGCAATAAGCCCGATATGAAAAATGATAAGGAAGTTTTAATCTTCTATGCCCCTTCCTAAATTATTTCCACTTAACCCTTCGTTCATTCATTTCTTTACCTTGGAAGTCCTTCGTCTTGTGTTTCACTTCTTTTTTCTTTGTAAATAGGGATGAATTTATCCAGATTGCAAGCCCTGTAACAAAACACAAAAAATACAAAAGAAAGTCATGAACCTTGCATATTAAAATACATATAGATCCTCATTAATCTACTAATTACTCTGCTCTAATTCATGTTGTAACCAAAAGATTTTGCAAATTGACCAAAAAAAAAATCAAAACCTACCAGAGACAACAATGACCTCAAACCCAATAGATAGATAGAATTTATTACTCTTCTAGAAGGAGAATATTCTAAAAGACCAACAAGCAATGGTGAACCATACTCTCATTTTCCCAGGTGAAAACCCACAAGAATCCTCGTGGCTAGTTTAAGAGCTGTGCAAATAAAAGCATGCAAATGAAAATCAGAACACTCTAAATACAGTGGAAATTTAAATGAAAATATATACATTGAAGAAAATCATAACAAGTGTTAGAAAATCATGATATAAGAGTAAGAAAACAAAATTACAGCTCAATTAAAAATTTATTTCATGGTTGCAACTACATTAAAATGAATATGGCCATATACAGGTCACAAAATGAGATAACTATGTCTCCTGTGTTGTGTTTGTGTGCATATTGCAAGCTAATATAAGTTAACATACACCTTGATTATAAATATGGTATGAGTGTTTTAGCTTTTGAGGTTACTTCAGAAGTGTTTACACTATGTTTGGGGGTGTTTCATGAGATGTCGGGTTTATAGTGTATTGTAGACCCTTGGTGTTCCAAGATGGATTCGCACATTGGAGGTGACTTACTCTTGGTTGCTAGACCCTGAACGGATGTTTACATGTCATTCTTCCTATTGAGATTTGGGTACCTTGGAAAGTGGTTCCCCTGTGTTTGTTTGTCTCTAAACACAAAGGGGGAGACTATTACCCTCATTACTTTACTTTATGATTCTAATTTCACTTTGACTTAAGAGATTTAAGTCAAAGTGAAATATGTCACTTATGTCAAAAGTGACTATCAATTCACTTTATGGGTAAATTGAGGGACATAAAAAGAAATAAGGAAACTAAGCCAAAGCGGGTTTTGAGTTGAGATTCTTTTTGGAATATTTCAACCTTTGATTAGAAATGGGATGGGATGATCTCAGCCATCCATTTCTAGGTTTCCTTATGATTTCTATAAAGAGGGCGCAAAGGGCATTTGGAGGCAAATTCACTTGTATGCTCACCAAGAGAGTTTGGAGAAGGGAAAGAGGATGAGAATGGAAGCATTGGGAGAGGAGAGCTTGGGCGTCTCCATTCATGGAGAGCTCATGGAGGCTTAGGGACCGTTTATTTGTTGTGATCACACTTTCTTGGAGGAGGGCACACAATAGGAGGGGGGCGCACGACTAGCAGGGAGCATCAATAATTGAAGGAATTTATATCTGATTGTTTCAGTGGAGAGATAACACACAAGAGTAGATTTCTGTTGTGGGGTTTCTTCATTGGGTCAAAGAGGAAGGAGGGCACTTCACTTCAGTGGACAAAGCAACAAAGGGAGAGGGCGCACTAGGCTTGGGCGCATATCTCATTGGATCCTTTGGCAAGACTCAAGAGGAGATTGCTTTGTATACAGGTTCCTTTGTATTGTATCACTGGTTGCATCTCATTCTTTAGATCATCATTATATATACTTTCATCCCAAACTGGTTTTCATGTTGACGAAAAATACTTGTGTTCATTTCATGCATGCTTAGAGTTTAGATCAGCTTGTTAGAGTTGTAAAGATAATGAGGAGTGTTATATGTTTTGAGTATATTGCATGTGCTAACATTGGGGTATGAAAACACTTGCAAGGGAACCTCAAAATGACATTTAACCACCAAAATTATCAGCAAAAATTTACTAAACAGTTTGTTGTCCTAAAAAGACAACAAAAGACAGTTTTAAGATTGTGAACTTAAATCCAAAATAAAGGTCAAGGACAGACCTGTTTTGGTGGCATGATAGTACCTCAGAATTTCTACACTTCCTTGGAGCGTTGGATATCTATGGACCCTGGTGAGTTCTTCATTTAGTAGACACTTGAAGGGAGGTTTCTTGCTTGGAAGGCGACTGCATTGGACAAGGAGTATTAGACATTCTGGAGGAGGGAGTTGAGCCATAGAGACGACGATGTCTTGCTTGCATGGAGCCTTACACTTGAATTGATGATGCTTGGGTTGTGTTGACCGAATATCCAACTAGGGGGTCAAATCCATGTGCCATGAAGAGATGCATCATTAGATGTTAATATATTGAAGACAATTTGGTTCTACTGGGCAATTTATGCCTCCAACACAAATTTTTGTAAACGGAATTTCCGCACCCCTGCGTGGGTTAATAATGTAATAGGTCTGCATGGATCATAGTTAGGTCAGTTACCTTGGGATTTATTCATTAGTAGAGTTCCTTTCATCAGGTGTTTTTTATCCTTAGGTTATTAATTGAGTTTTTCAGCCTTATTAATTTCCCTTGAGTTTTTCCCTCCCACCAGCAATAATTCCTCCAAAGTGGTGAAAGGCGTTCTAATGGGGTTATCTTCTAGTAGCTATTGTTTCGGAATGATGTAAATGACCATGTATGACATCTTAGAAAGTTTCACAGAATTCTGTCGAGTCTAGATAGGTTTTTTTTAATTAATTAAATTAATTAATTTTTCTTAAGGTTGGAATTTTAATTATTTAATTAATTAATTGTTTTTGAGAAAATATTGTAAAAACTAGGTCCTTGGGCTTTTGCTAGGGTTATTTGTGCTCAAAATAAATGGAATGAAACCCCCTACACCCTTGGGTCGGACAACTTTGGTAGGTGTTTGTCCACCAGGAGTCTCAGTTAGTCAAAACAACAATTTTAATTGCTAAGTCATGACATAGTCAAAATGTCATTTTTGTTATTTATGATTTAAATTGGTAAGGTAATGATGTAAAAGAGAGAGAGAGATGATTCCTAACCTACCCAACCCACCTCCTAAACTTTACACACCCCCTTACAAACTCACTCATCTATACCCTCACGTCCCCTAGGGGGATTTGTGCCCCCCCTCACATGGAAACCTTTGAAACACCATTTAATTGAGTGGTGGGCCCCTCCCATTAGTTGTGCGCCCTTATTAACCTACCACCTCACCCATATGATTGGTCCCACACTCCACCTCATCAATCCTTTCCCAAACCCTAGATGGTGCGCCCCTCTCCTTGGGATTCCCTCTTGTGGCTGGGATGTAACACTTGGCATTGATCTAGGAGGGGTCGTTTTGCCTCTTTGGGTATAAATACAGTCTCCCCCTCACTCATTTCTTCACCCATTCTTTGAGCTAGAGTTATGCTACTGGATTTTCGCCCCTCTCTCTCTCTCTTGTTCACATTACACCCATCCATTTTTCTCTTGAGAGCATTGGAGCAACTTGTTGTTGCAAGGCTCTCCCTTTTGGATTAATAAGAAGCTTTGGAGGATTTTGAGTAACCAAGAGTAGTCTGGTTTTCTTCTTGCACATGAGGTGATATTGGGGTTTTTTGACATCGTGTGTAGTATTGAGTAGATTCTTGGGTAAATTAGTTTACTTGGGTAGGTTCATCAATAGTAGTATTGCTGATCTATATATGCTGGGTGGCTAGTAGTGTGAAGTATTTTATTTTGTTAGTTCATTCAACCATATTCTCTACTTGTATACTGTTAATGTTTAAGCCATTATTATAGATGTTTGCATTTCATTAGATAACAATAGCATAATCCAAGATCACTGAGAAATACACAATCACAAAAGACACAACATTTATCCTGGGAAACCCTCTAGGGGAAGAAAACCCAACAAAACTTCCTTAATATAGATATCCAATACAATGCCAAGAGATCTCTTATGCCAATACAAAAAGTCCTCTCCTAGATATGCGCCACTCTCTCTCTCTCCTTCTTCTCTGGTAACAGATCAGAACTTGTCTCTCAAACTGAGCAAGTGATTTGTGTCTAAATGAGATGCTATCCTCCTTTATTTATACAAGTCTGGCATGTGTAAAGTGTCTCTTCACTGGCAGGGCCGGCTTCTCAAATTGGGTGGGTAAACCCACCTTTATTATATTTCTGGGTCTCTTTAATATCTGTTGAGGCTGACTTCTTATTCTGCATGTTACAATTGTCTTTTGACCAATCCGAAAAAGGGGATTTGGTCCTATTACAATAACCGACATGATCAATCCACAATGGGGATTGATCCTATGAATAATATATCAATAATAATAAGAATACTCTTTGTAGTTACATTATTTCAACACTCCCCCTTAACAAGAAGGGTATTC
>ML793338.1:43298-98597 GCA_009831015.1 Picea engelmannii | reverse complement strand
CTCTTTGTAGTTACATTATTTCAACACTCCCCCTTAACAAGAAGGGTATTCTTCAGCAGCATCATGCGAGAGAGAGAGGACAACATCATCAACAACATCAAGTGGGTGAGAGGACAACATCATCAATATCATCTTGGAACACTCGTTGGCGTATCTATAAATCATCGAAATTTTTCTTCATCGCCAACATCATCATTCTCAAAGGAATGCCATCATCATCTGCATCAATATGTATTAGTATAAAAACTGATACATCATCATCATCACATCACAAGGCTGGCTCATCATAATACAAGACTGGCTTTACGTCACAGCTGTCAAGCTGGAAGCTCAGTACTTGTCTCATCTCATCGTCTTGTTTTACGTCACAACACTCAAGCTGGAAGAAAGATACTCATCCTGCTTTACGTCACAACCATCAGGTTGGAAGTAGGATACTAGACTAGCTTTACGTCACAACTATCCAGCCGGAAGCTCGGTGCTAGTCTCATCATATCATCTTGCTTTACGTCTGACAACTCGGTCAGAAGTAAGAAACGTCTCATCTTACTTTACATATGACAACTTGGTCAGAAGCAAGGAACACATCTCATCTTTCTTTATGTCTGACAACTGGGTCAGAAGCAAGGTACACATCTCATCTTGCTTTACATCTGACAACTAGGTCAGAAGCAAGGAACACATCACATCTTGCTTTATGTCTGAAAATTGGGTTAGAAGCAAGGTACACATCGCATCTTGCTTTACGTTTGACAACTAGGTCAGAAGCAAGGAACACATCACATCTTGCTTTACGTCTGACAACTGGGTCAGAAATAAGGTGCACATCTCATCTTTCTTTACGTCTGACAACTAGGTCAGAAGCAAGGAACACATCACATCTTGCTTTACATCTGACAGCTAGGTCAGAAGCAAGGAACATCACATCTACTCCCCCTTTCGAGGAAGGTCCTTTCGGACTATGCCAAGCTTATCTCGGAAGTACTCAAACTTTACATGAGATAGGGGCTTGGTCAATATGTCAACAACCTGTTCATCCGTGCTAATGTACTGGAGCTTTAAGGATCCTCTCTGTACCATGTCACGGATGTAATGATAACAGATCTCTATGTGCTTCGATCTGTTGTGGAATACAAGACTCTTTGTCATCTTTATGCAGCTCTGGTTGTCACATAGAATCACGATTGCTCTCATATCTAAGTCAAATAGGTCAGTCAGCAACTTTCAAAGACATATAGCTTCGCAGCTGGCAGAACATGCAACAATGTATTCTTCTTCCGTTGTGCTAAGAGCAATACTATATTGCTTCCTACTCTTCCACGATATCATAGCTGATCTAAAACTGAAACAACATCTTGAATTGCTTTTCCTGTCAGAAACACTTCCTGCCCAATCTGCATTAGTATATCCACTCAATGTGAAACTATGATCTCCATCATAGCTGAGACCATAATCTAATGCACCTTTAAGGTACCTCATCACATGTTTTGCAACCACTAGGTGAACACATCTGGGTTCTACCAGAAACTGACTCAAGGTGTTCACGAAAAAAAAATGTCTGGTCTAGTGTTCGTCAGGTACATCAACGATCCAATAATCTGTCTATACAGTGTGACATCAATCAATTCTGACGACGTATCGACCAACAGCTTCAGCTTCGCTTCCATGGGTGTATTCATGGGCTTGCATTCCAACATGTTGAATCTCTTCAAGATTTCGACCATGTACTTCCCTTGGTTAAGGAATATCCTCTCAGGACTCTGCCATACCTCAAGACCTAGGAAATAATGCATTAGGCCAAGGTCTTTCATTTCAAATTCCGAGGCAAGTCTCTTTTTACATTTAGTGATGAGCTTTTCTTCTCTAGTTAAGAATAATTCATCCACATATAGCAGTAAGATTACTAGCTCATTATTCATGATTTTGAAGTAGATATTTGAGCCTGCTTTACTCTTGGTAAAGCCTAAGCTTGTCAAGAAACTATCTATACGGCCATACCAAGCTCTAGGAGCTTTCTTCAATCCGTATAAGGCTTTATTCAATCTGCAGACATGAGACTTCCTGTCTTCAACCTCAAATCCTGGAGGTTGCTCTATATACACTTCCTCTTCGATAACACAGTTTAGGAAAGTTGTCTTCACATCCATCTGGTGCAACTTCCACTTCATCTTAGCTGCAAGAGCTATGATAGTTCTGATCGAAGTGTATCTGGCCACAGGAGCAAATGTGTCTTCATAGTCAATGCCTTCCTTCTGGGAAAAGCCATGAGTGACAAATCTTACTTTATACTTCTCAATACTTCCATCAGCACAACATGTTTTATTTTGAAGAGACATCTAGAGGATACCACATCTTTATTCTTCGGTCTGGGAACTATTTCCCATACTTCGTTCTTCATTATGGATTGGTATTCCTCTATCATGGAATCTGCCCATTCTTTCCTCTAAATGGCTTCTTCAAAATAGGTAGGCTCCTCTTCTAGGAGATCACACATCAAAGCTGTATAACTGGAGAATGGATTTGGTATTTTCATCTGTCTTGTAGTTCCTTGGGGAACACCATACTTCTCTCCATATTGAATAATCTCTCTAGCCCAAGGTGGCTTTCTTTTATGGAGGATCATCATCTGTGGAGGTTCTTTCACTTCTACTATATCATGGTCTTCTAGAAGTTCCTTATCAGGGGAAGTTACAACTTCTCTCACTGGTTTTGCAGCTCTGGGAACCTCCCTCATTGCAGTATTGAGGATTACGGGTTTCTCTTCATATACCTATTCAAGCTGGCATAGTTTAGATTTCTTGAGTGTTGCATCTCCATCAAAGGTCACATCCCTACTAATCTCAATGTGATGTTGACCTGGTATATAGATTCTGAAGGCCTTGGAGACCTCACAGTATCCCACAAATATTCCCTTCTTTCCTGAAGGCTCCAACTTGTTTCTCTTTTCTTTAGGTATATGAATAAACACTGGACAACCAAATATTTTGAGATGGCTTACCTCTGGCTTCTTTTCGGTGAACATCTATTCTGGTGTCTTGAGCCCAAGTGCACTATGGGATAATTAGTTCTGCACATAAACAACTGCCATTGTTGCTTCTGCCCATAAGCACATAGGAAGATCTTGATCATGGATCATAGTCTTCATAGCTTCCAGTATGGTTCTATTCTTCCGTTCAGCTACACCGTTTTGTTGGGGATTATAGGGAGTAGTGATTTCCCTCTTTATCCCAACATATTTGCAGAAGTTCACAAACTCTTTTGAGGTATATTCTCATCCATTATCTGACTTGAGTATCTTAATCGTCTTTTTAGAAAGGTTCTCTATCAAGGCTTTGAATTCCTTGAACTTACTAAACACTTCATCTTTAGTCTTTAAGAAATATATCCAGTTTTTACGAGAGTAATCATCAATGAATGATACATAATATACATACCCGCTAATGGAGGATGATGGCATTGGGCCACACACATTTGAATGGATGAGTTCTAGGACTCCTTCTGACTTGCTATCCCTCTTCGGAAATAGGTTCTTGATATTCTTCCCTTGTGCACATCCATTGCATATGCCTTTATGGTCACCTTTGAGTTTTGGTAAACCTGTGACTGCTTTGCATATGTATGGTAGTGCCTTGTAGTTGATGTGGGATAACCTTTTGTGCCAAAGCTCACATGAGTCTTCAATGGCATGGGTCATGGCAGCCTCTGAGTGACCCTTTAGTTTATATAAGCCATTTTCTTCATTTCCAATGATGATTGCTTCATTTAAGGTTTCTCCTTTAGCCCACATAATAACTTCTCCATCTATAAAGGCAAATATGAAGCCTTTCTTCTCTAAAGCTGAAATGGAGAGTAGGTTCTTCTTCAAGATTGGTACATATAGTATGTCCTTCATTTTTTGGTGAATTCCTTGAATTTAGTTTATGGTTTGATTCTCCCACTCCCTTGATGGGATATTGGTAATCATCTCTAAGTGTCACTTTCTGAGAAAACTTCTTTTCTGAGATACAAGAGAGAATGTTTCTTTGTCCTGTCATGAGCTTGGATGTACCACTATCAATGAGACAAATGTCCTCTCCAGGTGTTACATATCCTGAGAGGGCCGATATTAACACATGGTCTTTGATCTCCTCTCTTATCATCTTTGCGGGTGGCTCTTCATCTTTGACTACATGGGCATGGAGCCTCTTTTTTTTTCTCTTGTATTCTTCTCTTCTAGTTGGAAAAAACTTTGCAATGTGTCCCATCTTGTCACAATGATAGCATTGTACAGATGAGTAGTCTCTTTCCTTTCGTTGTCCTCTCTTCTGAAATCTTCTTGGATGAGATTCTTTATGATTGAATTTATTTGATTGTTGAGGCTCTTTATGAGTCTCCTTTTGGAAGTAGGGTTTCTTCCTTCCTCCTTTGGTGTGAGTAGCTAGGGCTTGATCATAATCCTTAGCTAGTAACGCTTCCCAAGTTGCTACTCTTGTTTCTTCTTGGATGCATTCTTTCCATAGACTGTCAAACTTCAGTTTCTCCTTTCTGGCACATATCATATGGATAAAAGCATCCCAAGGTATTGTGAGACCATTTAGGGCCGTCATTATGAGTTCGTCTTTGTCTATGGTATCTCCAATAGCTTCTAGCCGTTCTTTGAATTCTGAGATTCTGGAGAAGTATTCATGAATCATTTCTCCTTTCTGCATCCTTGTATTCTTCAGTTGAGTTCTAAGATTCATCTTCCAGTTTATGTTATTTTCTTCATATAGTATGGTCAATGAATCAAACATTTCTTTTAGGGTCTTCTTAGATGACACATAATGAATCAGATGGTCTTTGATTGAATCTGCAATGATTCTTTTGGCCCTTAATGTGTCATTTTCATGCTTTGCCTTTTCTGCAGCATCGTTAGGTTCCGGTAATTCTTCTTTGACGAATCTTGCTAGGTCATTCTCTTCAAGAATGAGGCCAATCCTATAATTCCAGGCACAAAAGTTTTCCACTCATTCCAACTTGTCAATAAGCTTAATGCTCCCAGACATCTTTACCTGGAGCTAGGAAAATGACCGAAAAATGAAAGTGCTCAAAATAAAAAATTGAACTTACCAGGAGGTGCACTTGGTTGAGGTGAGTATCCTGGTGTGTTTGGATCTAAGAAAATCCAACTTTTGCTCCTCCAAACTTGATCTGCGGATTTCTGGACTGGTGCTTCTGGTTTTTTGGTACCTCTAGTACTCTGGTACTTCTGGTACATTGGTTTTCTCGTACTTCTAGTACACTGGTTTTATGGTATTTCTGGGAGATCCAACCACTGAAAAGGTGTGCTGAGAGTGACAAAATGATCCTTAGGGGAGGGCACACTTTTTCAGATGGTTTTGGGGCTAAAAAGCTTCACCACCAAAAATCCTTAATTTTCATGTACGGTAACAGTGACGTTTTTCACTTGTGAAAGATGCTTCCTTCATCTTGGCTCTGATACCATGTTAATTTTTAAGCCATTATTATAGATGCTTGCATTTCATTAGATAAAAATAGCATAATCCAAGATCAATGAGAAATACACAATCACAAGAGACACAACATTTATCCTGGGAAACCCTCTAGGGGAAGAAAACCCAACAAAACTTCCTTAATATAGATAGCTAATACAATGCCAAGAGATCTCTTATGCCAATAAAGAAAGTCCTCTCCTAGATATGCACCACTCGCTCTCTCCTTCTTCTCCGGTAACAGATCAGAACTTGTCTCTCTAACTGAGCAAGTGAGTTGTGTCTAAGGGAGGCGCTAGCCTCCTTTATTTATACAAGTCTGGCACGTGTGAAGTGTCTCTTCACTGGCAGGGCTGACTTCTCAAATTGGGTGGGTAAAGCCACATTTATTATATTTTTGGGTCTCTTTAATATCTGTTAGGGCTGACTTCTTATTCTGCCTATTACAATTGTCTTTTGACCAATCCGCAAAAGGGGATTTGGTCCTATTACAATAACTGACATGATCAATCCACAATGGGGATTGATCCTATGAATAATATATCAATAATAATAAGAATACTCTTTGCAGTTACATTATTTCAACATATACCTCACGTTTTGTTGAAGTTTTGCAGGTTTGCCTCTAGGGTGTTGTTGGGATAGTCTGAAGGAGGAGTCTACCCTCAAGGCCTATTCAAACTCCATACTTTTTCTAATACGATTTTCTGTTCATTTCCATTACATATTTCAATTAGTTCACCATCATAGATAGGTCATCTAAAATCATTTTTTACTTGGATATTTTATGTGAAAAAATTCTGCCTAAAAACATAAATTTTTCGTAACTTTTCTAGTGTTGTGTAGCATTTCCAGCAAGCAACAACTTGTTGGTTTTTGTAGGTTCTTACTAGGTACAAGGGGTTATGCTGACCAAATTCAATCACACAACACTCCAAAAGAGTCTCCTTTGAGTGGGTAACGAATATCTTCTTTCTCCTACTCTTTTCTAGCATTGTAGCAAGCCCCCGGGAAGTTCCCTTGAGGCTTGCATTCTATTGTATTTAGTTTCATCTATTGTAAGTTATTTTTTCAAGCTATTTTTTTCCTACACCTTGGGAGAGAGATTGGCTCGGCCAACCCCCCAAAATCATATGGCTAGGGCTTAGTTTATTTTCAGCAATTTGTTGTTCTTTTGCCCCACTTGTCACTAGGGCAAGGTTGTGTGGCTAGTTTTGTGCTAGTAGTTGTTCTCTTGTCATATCAACCCTCTTTGGTACAAAAAATGTAGGCTTTCCTCCACCTTGTTCCATTGTGAGTGGTTTATTTTTCTTTGGGTTTCAATTTCAAGTTTTGTCTAATAATTGCCTACACCTTGGGTGAGACATCCCCAATATCGTATGACTAGATAAGTATGTGTTGATGGTTATCTAATGCTCATGTGATTAAAACTTTCTAGAGTAGACATCAATCACACACTATATCCTAGCTTAAGCCCTTACGACATAGTCTTATTTACATGCTCTAAATTTCATCAAGTTCATAACACATGTTTTAAGTGCAATATCATATGCTTTAAGTTTTGTGGTTAGAAAGTAATCTCTTAGATCTGAAATTAACTTGTCCTTTAAGGCATTTGCAATCATTTAACTTGAAATATATGTGGAGCATGTATATGGTGTAGGGGTACTTTTTATTTTCATCAAGCATTTTTCATTTCTTGGCTCATTTCCTTAATGCAATAATATATGGCTAAATGATGATGATCTAAAGCAATTTTTTGTTATATTTGACAAGTTGTTCTTGTCTTTCATAGAATCCTTTTCTTTTAAGCTTGCAAATATATGTGGTTAAGTGAATAACAATGGAGTAACCCGTTATTTCATCTTTCCTTTACATGTCTTAAATGTGTCCATAAGCTTCAATTTCATAATCTGCAACACACTTTCATAAGCTGATTTAAGTTTCGGTTTTGGGCAAATTTCACTAATTTCAGACAAGTAAAAGTCACTTAAACAATCCTAAACACACCTAAAAACTTAGTCCTAAGGCATAATAATATGTTAAACTTAATAGGACACCTAAATTCACCATCTTCACCATCTAAAATGGGCCTTGAAAAAGGCAACGGAAGGTGCTAGGCCGGGGACGGTCTCACGGCATGTGGCGTCCTTTCCGGGAGTACTCAGGTCATTAGGGTTGATCTGTGAAGTTAGGGTAGGCCTCGTTGCCTCACTTCTTGAGCATCCAACATCCATTTGGTAATTGGGGGAGGAGGATTTTGGTTTGACACCTAGTTAGGGGGAGAGAATTTAAAATATGTAAAACCTTTAAGCAACTCTTAATCCACCTAGTGTTTTAGGCTTCACTTTCTTGGGTACTTCTTATGCTTGTTTAGGACGCTAGTTGCAAGCATGCACATCTTTCAATTTTACATGCAAGTTTGTGGATTAATTATCTAAGTATCCAATCTTGTAAGTTTTGTTGAACATATGTTCTTTCAAGTCTTTCATATCATTTGGTTAATGCTCTTTATGGTGTGATCCCTCAAGAGATAGTGCATCCCACTTGGAGGCATCATCTTGTTGGATCTTGAGTGCTTGTGGTTGCCATTGATAAGCAGTCCAATAGAGTAAGTGTTATTGGGGCATTCTTGGATTAAGGTGGATGATCTTTATGTTTTGAATATCTTGGAATTCTTACACATTTAAGCACTTGGTTAACTTGTTTTATTTCTATCTTGTCTATCTTGTATCTCTTGTTCATAATTGTTGTAACATCTTTCATTCTTTGTGTAAGTACTTGTATCTAGATTTGTTGTGGTAAATTTGTACTTAAATAAACTTTGTAATCATTTTGTAATTAACCTTCCTTAAACTTTATTTGACCCCTTTGCCCAACCTTAGGCACTAGTCTTAGTTGACTTAGGGAAGGGTTTTGTTTTACATAAGTAAAGCTTTCATCTTGCATTGTTGCCTGTGCATCATAGGTTAGTCTTCCCCCCAAAACTTGTAACTAATTAAAACCAACTCCTAGAACATAAATGTTAATCATATCTAGTAACTAGGATCTACCCCCCTTGGCTTCCCTAGGAGTAAGCCTAGAAGGAAGAGGTTCCAGTCAAGGTGACAATGTGGAATGTGAACCTAGACATTGTGCCTCCAAGGACACACTAAGTGAGCTAGAATTTGCTCATGTTTTCAAGTGTGTATAAGGACGACGACATCTTTGGTGCCATTGTCGGGGATAAGTCATTTATCCTTGGTCAAAACGACTTAACTTGATTTTTTAAGAACTAAACAATAAAAACTTTAGTCCCTAAAATTCATTGAACTTGTAGTGGTTTATTTTGTGTTATTCCTTCCAAGTAGCGAATCCATTGAAAAAATTGTTAGAATAAGAAAGAGTGTGCTCATTTTACCATTGACAATATCTCTATTGTCACCCAACCATAGGCCTAAGCCACCCTCTGAGCACCTTGACCTTGACAGATAGAAGAATCCTGGTAGAAATCCAATAGTCAATCAAGGATAATGCACCAAGTAAGAAGTAACCAAAGTTGATCAGAGAGTTCCACCCAAAACTAGCGCACCACCTTCCCCAAGACTCGCGCACAAGACTGCCAAACTGTAGTGCGCACAAGTAACTCTGCAATTCTGAGAGTGTGTCAAATAAGAGACTGGCGCTCTGTATTTATAGTATTCCTGGAAGACTTGCCTGGGCTGATTTCTCTCTCTAGGTACTAATTAATTCATATTAATTATCTCTCTTCAGCTGGCATCTTATCTAGGGTTTCCTTCATTTCCTTGCTTCCTTCCGAAACATTCTAATCTTGTCAAAGGTCACAATAGAGGTTCATACCTTCCGAAGATACCATAATATCAACACTCCCTCCAATCTAGGGAGGTATGGTCTTGAGTACAAATAGACCATTCAACTGGTAGCATCATGAGCACTATCATTATTATTCAACTGAATAATTTATATGACAACTGGTACAATGTCAATTGATAGAACACAATTGTGTTTATCCATGGTAGCATACAACTACTCAAACCATGACACATAGTCACAAACAGTGGAACATATCCACCATAGTAGCATAGCTCTACTGTCTGGAGACAGGCAGTCTCCATAACAATCATCTGATATCAACTTGCACATAAAATATTGTTAAAATAAACTGAATCATCTGGGCCGATCTTTCACTCACATCTGTGAGATCTGAAAGAATATCTGCACTCAGAGTAGAACATCAACGATGGGCTATCTGGCTTATTCTTCTCAAACAAGGAAGAATGATTGTTCTGATTTCTGAACCTAGACCATTCCTCACTCTGGGCCATTCCTCCGACACTAAACAAAGTGTAACCTAGAGAGAATGAATACACCCTAAGGAATGCCTATCCTTGATTGTTGAGCCTGGACCATTCCCCACCCTGGGCGATTTCTCCGGCACTAAACAAAGTGCAACCTGGAGAGAATGAATACACCCTAAGGAATGACTGTTAACCTCAAGAGGAAAATATTTTCCTGTACCAACCTCAAAAATGGACCATTCCTCATGTTAACCACAATGAGAAATCGTTGTTCGGCGAGGCAGGCCAATCTTCTTGAGTAACCCTCAAGAAGAGAGACTGCCCTAGACCACTCCCCATGTTAACCACAATGGAAAGTCGTTGTCTATGGTACATCAACAATTTGGACCATTTTTCGAACTAGAAAATGTCTGTCCATCAGAAATCTCAATCCACTTTCCGAACAAGAAAGAATCTGCCCAAGCTGGACTATTTTTCAATCTTGAAAAATGAATGTCTTCAATAATATTTTCAGTGCTCCCTCCCAACCTGGAGAGTCATTTATTCCCTTTCAACTAAGGGAGTTATTTCCACGATCCCCATATTTTCTCGGAAATATGCAAACTTTATTGTGGACAAAGGCTTTGTCAAGATATCTATTGTCTGCTCATCTGTGGGAATATACTGAAGCTTTATTTCTCCTTCCTAGACTTTATCTCGAATAAAGTAATATTTGATCTCAATGTGTTTTGACCTTTCATGAAACACGGGATGTTCTGATAATCTTATACAAATCTGATTATCACAATGTATTATGGTCGATTCTGGAATCTGATCAAATAAATCAGAGATTAACTTCCTTAGCCATATTGATTCTGTGCATGCTTCACATGCTATGATATATTATGCTTCTACTATGATGAGTGTGACAGACTTCTATTTCCTGCTTCCCCAAGATATCATAGCAGAGCCCAAACTGAAACGCATACCTGAAGTACTCTTCCTGTCTTCTGCACTTCCTGCCCAATCTGAGTCTGTGAATCCATGAAGTTGTATATCACCGGATGTGGTATATTTCAAGCCATACTTTATTGTCCCACAAATATATCTTAAGACATGCTTTGCAGCTATCCAATGCTCATTTCTTGGTTCCATCTGGAACTGGCTTAGTGTATTCATGACAAAGAAAATGTCTAGTCGAGTATTTACCAAATACATTAACGACCCAATTAGTTGTCGATATAGTGATGGATCTACTATATCAGAATCTAGAACTTTCACTTTTCTTATATCAGTACTCATAGGAGTGTTCATGGAATTACAATCCATCATTCCAAACTTATGAAGGATCTTTATTGTGTACTTTCCTTGTCCAAGGAATACTTCACCACGCTTCTTCCATACTTCTAGTCCCAATTAATAATGCATGAGACCTAGATCTTCCATATCAAATTCAGAAGCTAGTTCCTTCTTGCACTGGATGATGATACACTCTTCACCTGTTATGAATAGATCATCAACATATAGTAGTAGAACTACAGGTGCATTGTCCACGACTTTGTAGTAAAGGTTTGGCTTTGCATGACTCTTGGAGAAACCAAGTCTCATTAGATAACTGTCCATTCTGGCATACCAAGCCCTTGGATCTTGCTTGAATCCATATAAGGCTTTCTTTAATTTGCAAATGTGAGTGTCTCTGGAATGTACCTCAAACCCTTAAGGTTGTTCAATATAGACTTCTTTTTCGATTGCTCCATTGAGGAAAGATGTCTTTACATCCATCTGATGTAAGTTCCATCCCATAGAAGTGGAAAGAGATATGATAGCTCTAATGGAGATGTATCTAGCAACTGAAGCAAAATTGTCGTCATAATCTTCTCCCTCCTTCTGAGAGAACCCTATAGCTATGAATCTTTCCTTGTATTTATCCACACTTCCATCTGCTGCATGTTTGACCTTATATACCCATTTTGAGGTTACCACTGATTTCTCTTTAGGTCTGGGTACGATTTCCCATACATCATTTTTCATAATGGATTGGTGTTCTTTCGTCATAGCTTCTTTCCATTGTCCATTTTGAACTGCTTCTTCAAATGTGGCAGGCTCTTCATCTAGAAGCTTTGTCATGTATGATGCATAACTTGAGAATCTTTTAGGCCTCTTACTCTTTCTGAATGGTCCTTCTGGAATCTTGAGTCTTTTTGCATCTTGTAAGGTAGATTCAAGCCAAACTGGTCATTTCTTGGTCTTAGGTACGATATTTGAATCAATGTTTTCGCATGGTTCCATAGGATGATCAGGTTGTTCCTTCTGATCATTTTCATTTTCTGTGCTTTCTTCATTAGGTTCTTCAATCTCTTCTTCTTCTATAGTCTCTTCTATGGATTTCTTGAAAGCCATATTTTCATTGAATGTTACGTCTCTGCTGACTTTGATCTTATGTTGTTCTAGAATATAGATTCTATAAGCCTTGGATGAATCATTGTATCCCACGAATATCCCCTTCTCTCCTGAGGGTTCTAGTTTATTCCTTTTATCCTTGGGAATGTGAGTGTAAACAGGACATCCAAATATTCTTAGGTTTTCCACATTAGGTTTCTTACCTGAGAAGGCTTCTTCTAGTGTCATGTCCTTCAATATACGATGAGGACTTCTGTTCTGCACATATATTGTTGTCATTGCTGCTTCTCCCCATAAGAACATGGATAGACCTTGATCATTTAGTAAGGATTTTACGGTTTCTTCAATAGATCTGTTCTTTCTTTATGCTACACCATTTTGTTGAGGATAATGAGGATCAAATCCCTCCTAATCCTTGTTGATTTGCAGAACACAACGAATTCCTTTGATGTGTATTCTCCTCCATTATCTCTTCTTAACGTCTTGATCTTCTTATTCGTGAGGTTTTCTATTTCTGCTTTGAATTCTTTAAACTTGTTGAATACTTCGTCTTTTGTCTTTAGTAGATATAACCAATCTTTCTTGAATAGTCATCTATGAAGATTACATAGTAGAGAGATCCTCCTAGAGATTTGACTAGAATCGGACCACAAACATCTGAGTGTATCAGATCTAGAATCTCTTTAGATCTGTTGTTACTTCATGGGAATGGTTTCTTGATATTCTTCCCAAGAGCATGTCCTTTGCAAATTCCTTCATGTGTAGACTGCAACTCTGGTATTCCTTCAACCATCCTTTTGAAAAAAAGGTAATGCTTGATAATTGATGTGAGCGTACCTTCTGTGCCAAATCGCATTGGGATTGACTTCATCATGTATGAGATCTTCTTCATTTTGTTCAAGTAGTCTATACAGATTTCCTTCATGACTTCCAATAACCTTAGCATTCTCTATGCTGGAGTCTTTATGCCAAGATAATACATTTCCATCCACGAAAGCTATTATGTTTCCCTCGTCTTCTAGGCAAGATATGGATACAAGATTCTTTTATAAACTAGGCACATATAAAACATTGCTTAAGTGAACATAGTTACCTATTTTCAATTTGACGGAGGCTTGTCCAAATCCTTCCACTAGGTAAGTGCTTTTGTCTCCAAGCTCTACCTTGTACGATGTCTTCTTCTCATTTAGGTTTGAGAGTCTGGCTTGATCTCCCGTCATGTGCCTAGAAGCTCCACTATCGATTATCCACATATCATCTTCAATTGTTCCAGTGTGTAATGTTACTTTCCAAATAGGAGCTCTAGAAGAGGAGGCTTAATGGTCTAAACCACCCCATTAGACCATAACCAAGGCCAAAGAGGGGTAAACAGGGTTACTAGAGGTCACTCCAGTCACAGGTGTTATATTTGGAAAGTGACATTGAGCTAAAAAGGGTTAAAAACACTTTTAAGTCATCATGAGTTAAAAATAGAAGTCAACAGTGAATTAGGGTTTCAACAGTGATTTAGGGTTTTGAAAGTCAACAATGAATTAGGGTTTCAACATGATTTAGGGTTTTGGAAATCAACAATGAATTAGGGTTTTAGCATGATTTAGGGTTTTGGAAAACTATAAAAGAAGGGTCAACGACCTAATTCATCATTGTGCAGATTATGACTTGTCATTCAGGAGAAGAGGCGCATCTCAGGAGAGATAGTTCAGTGTATTCCATGAGGAAGAAACCAGTTGGTTGATTTCGGTTTTGAAAGACACACCCTAGTCACCGGGAAGATCATCCAAGTCTTCCATCATTCTTCATTGATTCCACAGTCCTCCCATATTGCGGGTATTATCTTTTAGTTGCTTATTTGTATTCCGGCTAAGATCATTTTTTCTTTTGATCTAACCGAGTGTTGTTATTTTATTCAACCACAGTTGCTTATTTATATTCCGGCTAAGATCCTTTGTATGTTGATCTAGTCGAGTATTGTCAGTTATTCAGCCGCATTCGACCATTTTGTAATCCACAGAGATATCATAATACAAACTTTGCAGTCATTTGTCGTGTTTATTATTTGTATGATCATTTATATGCTGTAAACCTTTGATCCTACACACACATTAGCAGCATTTCCTAGACTAGCCAAGTCAGGAAAATTACACAATGAGTGCTGAATAGTGTAAAAGACTGATCATCTCACTCATGTCTTCAGTTGACTAGTAGCTAGTCATGCTTTGATCCAAAACTTCAACTCTGTCGTTTTTTTCTTCTAAGAGAGCCAAAAGGTGTGTTGAACTAGAGCACATCCGAATATCTTCTCCTTGAGCGAGATGATCCATCACAAGGTGTCGGATATGAGATTTAGGGTTTCTGCAACTGCTCCTGCTAGTAACCCTAGCGATAGTGTCTTGGAAGTTGCTCCTGCTAGTAACCCTAGCGGTAGTTCCTCAACGAGCTCAATATCCTAATGGCTATGCTTCCTTCCAGCGGTTAGACTGAATGAAGGAGGTGTGGGCCCATAACCTGTTAGAATATGAAAGAGTGTGCTCGTTTTACCATCGACAATATCTCTGTTGTAACTTGTCACCCAACCATAGGCTGAAGCCACCCTCTGAGCACCTTGACCTCGACAGGTAGAAGAATCTATGGTGTGCATTGGGAGTTTTCCTAGTGTATCCATCTTATTCTTGTGAGGTGATATATTTCCATTTTTTTGCATTTTGCTTTCACTAGCTTGTATTTAGAGACTCAAGCAAAGTATTTTGTATTGGGTGCTATTGGTACTAGTATTGCTATTAATTTTGTGGTAGTTCCTTAGTTAGTTTGGAAAGTATTTTGCAAGCTTCTTTGGATTCTCTCACTTCTATTCTTCTTGTGTAGAAAAGACAAGCTTTGGGGAATCACTATTGGATTAGAAGAGTGGCTTTAGAGTGGAAAGCCAAACTCTTTTAATCATTTCAAAGTTTCCAAGATTTATCTAACCTTTCTTTTCTTTCTCATTCTCTTTTCTACTTATTGTTATGATGTGGAATAGGTTCTAAAAGTTCAAAATCATTCTCAAATTTTCCATTTAAGTTTATGTATTATTGGGCTAACTAAACTTAACAAGTTTCATGGTTTTGTAGCATACACAAGATAGTATCCTTTGACATATTTTATGCATATTTTTAGCATCAAAGGAGAGTTGTTACAAGTGATTTAGCCCCAAAGGCCTCCAAATGACATTTTTAAGTTAGGACATCAAGTCCCCTTCCCTCCTACATCTTCTATATATTTGTAACCACCCTTTAGAGTCTTTTGGGTGGCATTCTTGTAAATTTACATAAAAATCAGATATTGTAATAGTTAGGATTTCCCTTTATTTCTTTTCATTTTTACACCCATACTTGGCCAAAACGGTAGGCATTGTGCCTCCACTTGTGTCATTGTTGTGGGGTTTGAAATTTATTTCCAAAGTCTTTTATTTCTTTCATAGTACCTAACTTGGCCAAAACGGTAGACATTGTGCCTCCACTTGTGTCATTATTGTGGTAGTTTTGCTTTCAAGTTATTTCAATTATTTCAAGCAATTTAATTTTAATTCTTTATTTATACCCACATTGGTCAAACGGTAGGCATTGTGCCTCCACATGACCGGAATTGTGAGGCAACCATAATTTCACTTGTTTTGTAAAGCAATAAACTAATTTCATTATTGTTTAAATGAAAACTAATAAAACATTTCACATACATTTGTTTTGCCCCATCTTGCAAATTGGCATAAGCCATCCTTGCAATAACGGAAGACTTGTTTTAATTTAAAATCATTGCTCAAGTAAWWTTTRTGTTCCCAAYGTTTGCYCCRTATTCTYTCCCCTTGCCACKTAGTTGGATCCTGGGTGACAAGAAAGGGCAAAGGTTGGAGGTAGTAATTAGGCATCCACAACCAATTATKGTTTTTGCACCATAAAATSAAAGAMTTGGAAAGAAGCWYRGKGTGCTAGGTCGGGGACGATCTCACGRCGCTCGGCGTCCTCCRGGTGGAGTAYCTTGAAACTTTGGGTTTGACCTRCRGARCTAGGGTAGGCCTTGTTGCCAYACTTCTTRAGCACCYARCAYTCCCTTTTGGTCAAAAMAATAATGGTTTTGRGGTAGTCACATAGTCTAGGACTCAATMTATCAAACTTAATCCCCTAATCAAAGTGACATCTAAAATCTATYAAAATTWAGCTACACAYTACATTCACAACACTTGCAATACATGTTTCAAGKCAATCTCACAACATAGCATCTCAATTTCATTTTGCAARYAATCTTATGGTGGTGTGATTTATTTTCCAAACAAGTCATTTTCAAGCAAATATTTCATTTCAAGTTTTACAATCACATTTAAGGCAATTCACTTTTCATACATTTGGGTATTTCAAGCGATTCACATTTCAAACATATCTACATTTTGGTGTCTCATGTGATTGGTGTATAATCTAATTTCCTTTGTATATTTATAATATCATCTAATGTGCTTATTCTTTCTCCTAAATTTTTATGTATGATATATTTCATCATTTCATTTTGTGAGGTGAATGTTTCATTTATCTAACGACCTCTTTCATGTATATTGTGTAATTAACTAATTCATCTTGTTCATTGTAAGCTATCTTTCAATATTCAATTTATATCTCAATTGTAACGTAATATCTTGTTGTATCCTATAGCATATATTATATTTTGTTTAATTGTATTTAATTCTTGTATAATCTATTGACCCCTTTTCCAACCTTAGACACTAGTCATAGTTGACTTACGGAAAGGTTTGACTCTCATTGAAAGATTTGCATTTGCATTTCCATATAGGCTAGTTTCCCCTCACCTTTAACAGACTAAAATTAACTTATAGAATTCATCTAATAATTCACATAGTAACTAGGGTCTACCCCCCTTGGCTTCCCTAGGAGTAAGCCTAGACAGAAGAGGTTCAAGTCAAAGTGACAGCATGGGCTTTGAACCTAGGCATTGTGCCTCCAAGGACACACTAAGTGAGCAGGACTTAGCTCACATTTGCAAGTGTGTATTAGGACGACAACAAGTGTTTTAGCTTTTGAGGTTACTTATGAAGTGTTTACACTATGTTTGGCGGTGTTCCATGAGGTGTTGGGTTTATAGTGTATGGTAGACCCTTGGTGTTTCAAGATGGATTCGCACATTGGAGGTGGTTTACTCTTGGTTGCTAGACCCTGAACGAATGCTTACATGACATTCTTCCTGTTGAGATTTGGGTACCTTGGAAAGTGGTCCCCCTATGTTTGTGAGTATCTAAACACAAAGGGGGAGACTATTACCCTCATTACTTTACTTTATAATTCTAATTTCACTTTGACTTAAGAGATTTAAGTCAAAGTGAAATATGTCACTTATGTCAAAAGTGATTATTAAGTCACTTTATGGGTGAATTGAGGGACATAAAAAGAAATAAGAAAACTAAGGCAAAGTGGGTTTTGAGTTGAGATTATTTTTGGAAGATCTCAAACTTTGATTAGAAATGGGATGGGATGATCTCATCCATCCATTTCTAGGTTTCCTTATGATTTCTATAAAGAGGGCGAAAAGGGCATTTGTAGGAAAATTCACTTGTATGCTCACCAAGAGAGTTTGGAGGAGGGCAAGAGGATGGGAATGGAAGCATTGGGAGAGGAGAGCTTGGGCATCCCCATTAATGAAGGGCTCATGGAGGCTTAGGGCAAGTATTATTTTTGGTGATCACACTTTCTTGGAGGAGGGTGCACCATAGGAGGGGGGCGCATGGCTAGCAGGGAGCATCAATACTTGGAGGAAGTCAGATCTGATTGTTTCAGTGGAGAGGCAACACACAAGAGTAGATTTCTGTGGTGGGGTTTCTTCATTGGGTCAAAGAGGAAGGAGGACGCTTCACTTCAATGGACAGAGAAACAAAGGGAGAGGGTGCATTAAGCTTGGGCGCATATCTCATTAGATCCTTTGGCAAGGCTCAAGAGGAGCTTGCTATGTATACAGGTTCCTTTGTATTGTATTACTTGTTGTATCTCATGCTTTAGATCATCATTATATATACTTTCATCCCAAACTGGTTTTCATGTTGACCAAAAATACTTGTGTTCATTTCATGCATGCTTAGAGTTTAGATTAGCTTGTTAGAGTTGTAAATATCATGAGGAGTGCTATCTGTTTTGAGTATATTGCATGTGTTAATATTGGGGTATGAAAACACTTGCAAGGTCACCTCAAAAGGACATTTAACCACCAAAATTATCAGCAAAAAGTTACTAAACAGTTTGATGTCCTAAAAAGACAACAAAAGATAGTTTTGAGATTGTGAACTTAAAGCTAAAATAAAGGTCAAGGACATACCTGTTTTGGCAGCATGATAGTACCTCAGAATTTCTACACTTCCTTGGAGCATTGGATACCTATGGACCCCAGTGACTTCTTCATTTAGTAGACACTTGAAGGGAGGTTGCTTGCTTGGAGGGTGACTCCATTGGACGAGGAGTGTTAGGCATTCAATGGTGACTGGCATTGGACGACAATGTCTTGCTTGCATGGAGCCTTACACTTGACTTGAGGATGCTTGGCTTGAGCAAGAGAACATGTATGTGTGGTGTTCCCTAAAGAGGTACATGACCTTGGAGATGCATCCGAGCTTCGGACCCTTGGGGGTAGCACTCATGCCTTGGACCCTTGCTAATTTATTGACATCACCTTGGAGCTTCATGTGTCACTTGTAGAGGGAGCACTTCACTCGTGTGGTGCTACTTGTATCTTGTTGGTCGCTTGTGTTGGACGAGGTCCACTAGTCATTGATGAACTCGCTTCACCTCTCACATAAATAGAGGAATGAGAGACTCATTTATCGTCATCATTGTACTCTTTTCTTTGTACTTCTCTTATAGGAGGAAGGTGCCAGGATTCTCTAGGAAACCGAAGGAGAAGTCATGAAGAGAGAAGAAAAGATTTTTGTTGGGAGCTTGTTCTTATGACATACCAGGGTTTGATCTTGGGAGCAAGATGTCGAGGATGACGATCCCATAATTGATTACGTGTTTTTTCTTGTTCTTCTTTACTCTTGGGTTAGACATGTAAGAGGAGGAGCACTAGTGTTTCTTGGAGTAGTCTTGAACCTACATCCGTGGCTTGATCCCCAAGGAGGCATCAGAGTTATTGTTGCGCGATAAACCCTAAATTGTACTTGTTAAGGAGGAATAAAAGAGGAGACACCTTGCACCTGGCCAAGAAGGGCTTACCAGTGGTGACTGTACCTTGTTGGAGTATATTTGGTAGATACCGGGTTTTCCTTGCCTACAGTTTTGGAGAGCTTGGAATCTTCTACCAACTTGTGATGAGATGAGAGTATGTACTTAAACTCAATCTAGTCTTATCTGTATGTATATGAGGTTCTCAGGTGTACAAAATTATTGTATTGCAGATTTGATTTTCAGCTAAGATTGTGTACAAGGTTTCTAGCAATTATATGTCTTGCGGATTCGTCATGAGTTAATGTTGAAATTTTTAGGGATTTTAGCATTTATATTGAAGGAACTAGGACAGATTTGCTACTGTAAACCTCCATTGATTGTGGTGATTTCAAATCTTTTTATGCATGAAAAGATTGTCCCAAAGGGATGTAACTTGTTGCCATATATTATGTGTCTTTACTCTTGCATTACCTAGTGTATTGGGGTTGATGTGAAGTGAAACGTTGTCTATTGTTTCTTGTTGTAATTTATATTTCAGTTCATCTCTAATGATGATAATTCGCAGTCATTAAATCTGTGGAACCTCGAAGGAGGTGAAATTTCTAAACTTGCAAAAGAAATCTCAATTCATGAAATTTCTACCTAGTATCAGAGCTTTCTTGCTGAAATCACTCTTTTGGTGAAGGAGGATTTGGTGTTTCAGTTGCGTTGTTCCTGGGATTCGTAGGTTAACCTCGTGCAAGTTGCTTGGGTGTGAAACCCTAGAACGTTTGAATGAAGTGTATGATCCCTAGAAGGGCTTGTGCTACTTCATTATTGCTAACTATTGTTTTGAGGTTGATTTAGATCTTGCACAGATGTCCACCATTGCACTTAGAGAATGTGATAAGTTGGAAGGAGTTTCCAATTTCATCCCTCGGAAGCTTTGGCCATGAATGCTTACGAGGAATTCGTGATTTAGGAACACATTGAGAAAGAGATTACAACACCTGCCGATGAGGAGTTCTTGGATGCTCATAACAAGGAGGTGGCTAAGGCAAAGACAACCATTCTTGATTCTATGAAGGATCCCTTCATAGCTCACAGGGCAGACAAGACGACAAACAAGGAGATGTCTCGAGCTTTGATTGGTTTGTTCTAATGTTTCTCGATAGTTTCTCGATTGCATCACCTGCTGATGTGGAGTTGTTGGATGCTCATAAGAAGGAGGCGACCAAGGCAAAGACAACCATTCTTGATTCCGTGAAGAATCTCTACGTAGCTCACAGGGTAGACAAGACAAACAACAAGGAGATGTCTCAAGCTTTGATTAGTTTTGAAAAACAAGCCCTGGGCCATCCCCATGTGCCAAGATAGATAATGTGGTGAGCTACATAGATGGGTCGCAGAGTTGAGAGACTAGTTGAGTGCCATTGGGACGAAGGTGGAAGATAGGGTGTTGGTCTTTTCTCCCTTGAATGGCTTTACCATCTTGGAGGATTTTTGTTCATGGCGTCCATGCTCGAGAGACATTGTCGACCTTCAACAGGCTCTAGGATGACCTGGTGTGGGAAGAACTCGGGTCGCAGTCCCGTTCAACATAGCAAGAGGAGGTACAAGAGATTGCTCTCATTCGGAGGACGAACAAGTGTAGCAAGAAAAGATACAAGGAGAAGGAAGGCTAGGGGACAAGGAAGAAGGACTCGAGTAAGGTGATGTGTTTCTGATGCCATAAGAATCTCGAGAGTACATAGAGAGACAAACAAATATGATCTCCATCAACAAAAATATCCAACATCTGATTACTTAACTAGGCTAGTCCTTTCGGGTTAATAAATAACATATCAAGACTATTCAAATGAATTATATACCGAGGCGAATGAAAAGAAAAGCTTTTGAGAAAATAATAATACTTGGAATGGAGAATTTGCAATCCAAAGAGGGGATAGAGAGAGAGAGATGAGATGCAACATCTTCCTTCCTTCACCTCTTCCTGGTCGAGATGATACAGATCTATATTATGCTCATTCCAATATATATCACATTCCCTATCCCTGGGACTCGAAACAACATGACTTCACATACATACAATCACGTATATACAGACACAACGCATACGAACAAACACCAGGACAAGGATAAACAATCACGGGACATGGGAAATGCTTCCACATTCACACAACATGACACAATACAAGAATATAGAGGGGGATGTGAATAAGCAAGAGATTTCCAAAATGCATTCCATTTCTTTCTTGTGCCGTGATTTCTCCAACAACTGATTTTGCTTGCGCTCTCCATTGTTCCTATTAAGAGATAGGGAAAAAACATGAACATGGTATTTCAAAAAAGCTAAACATCATACATATAAAATCAAAGTGTATATGTGTGCACGTGTAACTCCAAATAAAATTTTCCTTTACCTATTTTTTTGTCACGTCATGATTTCTCCAACAACCAATTTTGCTCTGGCTCTCCATTTTTCCTATCAGAAGATCAGTGAAACACATGACCATGGCATTTCAAAAATGTTGAACATCATATATCTAAAATCAAAATGTATATGTGTGCACGTGTAACTCCAAATGAAACTTTCCTTTACCTCTTTCTTTGCCGTGCCATGCTTTCTCCAACAACCAATTTTGCTCTGACTCTCCATTGTTCCTATCAAAAGATCAGTGAAACACATGACCATGGCATTTAAAAAAAATTGAACATTATACATCTAAAATCAAAGTGTATATGTGTGCGCGTGTAACTCCAAATGAAAATTTCCCTTCTCTCTTTCTTTGTCACACCATGCTTTCTCCAACAACCGATTTTGGTCCAACTCTGCATTGTTCCTATAAAAAGAATAGTGAAACACATGAACATGACATTTTAAAAGAGTTTCACTACATCAATCTAAAATCGAAGTGTGTGTGTGTGCGTGCGTGTAACTCCAATAAAAAATTTTCACTACTCGTGCATCAACATAAGCAATAAGCCCGATATTATAAATGATAAGGAACTTTTAATCTTCTATACCCCTACCTAAGTTATTTCCACTTAACCCTTCGTTCATTTATTTCTTTACCTTGGAAGTCCTTCGTCTTGGGTTTGACTTCTTGCTTCTTCGTAGGTAGGGATGAATTTATCCGGATTGTAAGCCCTGTAAGAAAACACAAAAAAATACAAAAGAAAGTCATGAACCTTGCGTATTAAAATACATATACATCCTCATGAATCTACTAATTGCTCTGCTCTAATTCATGTTGTAACCAAAAGCATTTGCAAATTGACAAAAAGAAAAATCAAAACCTACCAGAGACAACAATGACCTCAAACCCAATAGATAGATAGAATTTATTACTCTTGTAGAAGGAGAATATTCTAAAAGACAAACAAGCAAGGGTGAACCATACTCTCATTTTCCCAGGTGAAGACCCGCAAGAATCCTTGTGGCTAGTTTAGGAGCTGTGCAAATAAAAGCAAGCAAAGCAGAATCAGAACACTCTAAATACAGTGCCAATTTAAATTAAAATATATACATTGAATAAAATCATAACAAGTGTTAGAAAATCATGATATAAGAGGAAGAAAACAAAATCACAGCTTAGTTAAAATTTATTTCATGGTTGCAACTACATTAAAAGGCAACCGACCATACGCAGGTCACAACATGAGATAACTATGTCTCGTGTGTTGTGTTTCTGTGCATATTGGAAGCTAATAGAAGTTAACATACACCTTGTTTATAAATATGGTATGAGTGTTTTAGCTTTACAGGTTACTTCGAAAGTGTTTACACTATGTTTGGGGGTGTTTCATGATATGTCGGGTTTATAGTGTATGGTAGACCCTTGGTGTTTCAAGATGGATTCACACATTGGAGGTGGCTTACTCTTGGTTGCTAGACCCTGAACGGATGCTTACATGACATTCTTCCTGTTGATATTTGGGTACCTTGGAAAGTGGTCCCCCTATGTTTGTGGGTCTATAAACACAAAGGGGGAGACTATTACCCTCATTACTTTACTTTATGATTCTAATTTCACTTTGACTTAAGAGATTTAAGTCAAAGTGAAATATGTCACTTATGTCAAAAGTAACTATTAATTCACTTTATGGGTGAATTGAGGGACATAAAAAGAAATAAGGAAACTAAGTCAATGTGGGTTTTGAGTTGAGATTCTTTTTGGAAGATCTCAACCTTTGATTAGAAATTGGATGGGATGATCTCATCCATCCATTTCTAGGTTTCCTTGTGATTTCTATAAAGAGGGTGCAAAGGGCATTTGGAGGCAAATTCACTTGTATGCTCACCAAAAGAGTTTGGAGAAGGGCAAGAGGATGGGAATGGAAGCATTGGGAGAGGAGATCTTGGGCATCTCCATTCATGGAGGCTTAGGGCCAGTATTATTTGTGGAGATCACACTTGATTGGAGGAGGGCGTCGTCCGGCTAGCAGGGAGCATCAATACTTGGAGGAAGTCAGATCTGATTGTTTCAGTGGAGAGGCAACACACAAGAACATATTTCTATGGTGGGGTTTCTTCATTGGGTCAAAGAGGAAGGAAGGCGCTTCACTTCAGTGGACAGAGCAACAAAGGGAGAGGGCGCACTAAGCTTGGGCGCATATCTCATTGGATCCTTTGTCAAGGCTTAAGAGGAGCTTGCTATGTATACAAGTTCCTTTGTGTTGTATTACTTGTTGTATCTCATGCTTTAAATCATCATTATATATACTTTCATCCCAAACTGGTTTTCATGTTGACCAAAAATACTTGTGTTCATTTCATGAATGCTTAGAGTTTAAATCAATTTGTTCGAGTTGTAAAGATCATGAGTAGTGTTATCTGTTTTGAGTATCTTGCATGTGCTAACATTGGGGTATGAAAACACTTGCAAGGGCACCTCAAAAGGACATTTAACCACCAAAATTATTAGCAAAAAGTTACTAAACAGTTTGTTGTCCTAAAAAGACAGCAAAAGACAGTTTTGAGATTGTGAACTTAAAGACAAAATAAAGGTCAAGGATAGACTTGTTTTGGCAGCATGATAGTACCTCAAAATTTCTACACTTCCTTGGAGCGTTGGATACATATGGACCCTGATGACTTTTTCATTTAGTAGACACTTGAAGGGAGGTTTCTTTCTTGGAGGGAGACTGCATTGGACGAGGAGTGTTAGGCATTCTGGAGGAAGGAGTTGAGCCCTAGAGACGATAATGTCTTGCTTGCATGGAGCCTTACACTTGACTTGAGGATGCTTGGGTTGAGCAAGAGAACATGTCAATGTGGTGCTCCCTGAGGAGGCTCATGACCTTGGAGATGCATTCGAGCTTTGGACCCTTGGGCATAGAAGTCATGGCCTTGGACCCTTGCTCGTTTATTGACATCACCTTGGAGTTTCACATGTGTCACTTGTAGAGGGAGCGCTTCATTTGTGTGGAGCTACTTGTATCTTGCAGGTCGCTTGTATTGGACGAGCTCCACTAGTCATTGATGACCTCGCTTCACCTCTCACATAAATAGAGGAAGGAGAGACTCATTTATCATCATCATTGTACTCTTTTTTTTGTACTTCTCTTGTAGGAGGAAGGTGCCAGGATTCGCGAGGAAACCGAAGGAGAAGTCATGATGAGAGAAGAAAACATTTTTGTTGGGAGCTTGTTCTTGTTACCAGGGTTTGATCATGGGAGCAAGATGTCGAGGATGATGATTTCATAATCGATTACGCGCTTTTTCTTGTTTTTCTTTACAATTGGCTTAGAGATGTAAGAGGAGGAGCACTACTGTTTCTTGGAGCAGTCTTGAAGCTACACCCGTGGCTTGATCCCAAAGGAGGCATCAGAGTTATTGTTGGGCGATAAACCCTAAATTGTACTTGTCAAGGAGGAAGAAAAGAGAAGACACCTTGCACCTGACTAAGCAGGGCTTGTCAATGGCGACTGTACCTTGTTGGAGTATCTTTGGTAGATCTCGGGTTTTCCTTGGTTTTCCCTACCTAGGGTTTTGGAGAGCTTGGAGTCTTCTACCAAGTTGTGATGAGATGAGAGTATGTACTTAAACTCCATCTAGTCTTATCTGTATGTATATGAGGTTCTCAGGGGTCCAAAATTGTCTTATTACATATTTGATTTTCAGCTAAGATTGTCTACAAGGTTTCTATCAATTATATGTCTTGCGGATTCATCATGAGGTAATGCTGAATTTGTTAGGGATTTTAACATTTATATTGAAGGGACTAGGACATATTTTCTATTGTAAAACTCCATTGATTGCTGTGATTTCATATCTGGTTTATGCATGAAAATATTGCCCCAAAGGGATGGAACTTGTTGCCATATATTAGGCATCTTCTCTCTTGCATTGCCTAGTGTATTGGGGTTGATGTGAAGTGAAACAAGTGTAACACGAAAAGATACAAGGAGAAGAAAGGCTAGGGGACAAGGAAGAAGGAATTGAGTAAGGTGATCTGTTTTCGATGCTACAAGAAGCCCTAGAGTACATAGAGAGACAGACAAATCTGATCTCCATCGACGAAAAGATTCAACATCTAATTACTTAATTAGGCTAGTCCTTTGGGGTTAATAAATAACATATCGAGACTATTCAAATGAATTATATATAGAGGTGAATGAAAAAAAAAAGTTTGAGAAAATAATAATACTTAGAATGGAGAATCTGCAATCCAAAGAGGAGAGAGAGAGAGAGAGAGAGAGAGAGAGAGAGAGAGAGAGAGAGAGAGAGAGAGAGAGAGATGAGATGCAACATCTTCCTTCCTTCGCCTCTTCCTGGTTGAGATGATCCGGATCTAGATTTTGCTCATTCCAATATATATCACATGCCCCCTCCTCAGGACTCGACACAACACGACTTCACATACATACAATCACATAAATACAGACACAACACATACGAACAAACAAAAACACATGAACAAACAATCACGAGACATGGGAAGCGCTTCCACATTCACACAACATGACACAACACAAGAGTATAGAAGAGAGGGATGTGAATTAGCAAGAGCTTATTAGTGGGATGTGAATAAGCAACCATGACTTAGTCTATGAAGTCAGAGAACAAGTTAGATAGATCCTCTAACTTCAAAGCGTGTAATACAAGGATTGACCTCATCCTTTCCAAGAATAAAGTGTTCGATATCGTGAAAGGAAATATCGTGAAGCCAGAGTTTGAAGAAGGAAAAGAGAAGGAACTGCATAGTTGCAGCTATGGAGAAGTTCAAAGATAGTGACATCAATGCCATGAGTATCATAGTGGATTCCATAAAAGACCACTTGATACCCTACATCTCTCATCTTGACTCATCGAAGAAGATGTACGTTGCCCTAACAAACCTCTTCTCAGTCAAAAAAATTGAACAAGTAATGAGACTGAAGAATGAGCTCCGTGACATGAAGATGAATGATGATGATAGCATAACATCATACTTTGTGAGAATTTCTCAATTAAGAGATCAACTACAAGCTATTGAAGAGATCATCTCAGAAAAGGAGTTGGTAAACATAGTACTTAATGGTCTTCCCAAGATGTGGGATGCATTTTCTGCAAGCATGAACACAAGAAAAGATTATCCGACATTTGAAGAACTTTGGACTTGTTGTGCTCAAGAAGAATCAAGGATTAGTGCAAAAGAGAAACCCCAAAAGAATTACGATGATCAAGCCTTCACAACAAGATTCAAGAACTTCAGGAACAAAAGGAAGTTTGGTTCAAGGAGGAAGCAAAATCAAGAGAAATACATTTCAGAAGTACAATGCTTCAACTGTCAAAAGTATGGTCACTACAAGAATCATTGTCCCGAGCTAAAGAAAAGGAAGGAAAAACATGAAGCATCTATTTCCGAAGAAAAGGAACCTACAAAGAAGACTAAGCAGGATGAAAGATACTTCTTCTTCTAAAGGTAGCAAAACTCTTCTTATTTCTTGTACATATCTTGTTTTGCATTGTCTCTATACATATCTTGTATATCTATCTATTGGAAGATAATATGTTCCAAGAAGAACTATACCTATGGAAGAACAACAAGATAAGAATGGATATCATTAGATAATACACATGAAAGGATGAAATACAAATCATATGGAAGTTATTGCAAGATAAGCCGAATCAATCATGAAGATACTTAGAAGAAGCAAAGACAGAAAGAAGTCAACAATCATGAGGAAATTGGAAAAAGACTTATGACGTTTTTGTAGAAGACAACAAGACAAAAGCGTGGAATCTGTTAGACAAGAGAGCATATTATATATTGAAAAAGACAATAAGGATTCAGATGGAAGCGTGGACTCTGTTAGACAGAGGGAGCCGATTATATGCACTCATACATGAAGCAAGGATTAGGAGGGAGATAATCCTGTGATCCATAAAATATGATGAAGTATATATCCATGATAGTAGCCATGAAAGACAATATGTATCCAGTTCAACCTCAGAAGAAGTCTTCTTTGAAGAGAAGCTTTAAAGTATCCCTGGTTGTCCATCCACATCCGTGATCTTGTGATGAAAGAAAGAAATAGAATCTTTAGGGCATGGAATCTACTCCATGGACCCAAGAGCTAAACACGAGGAAGAACATGAAGATTCAAAGAAGGAAAGAGAAGCCAAAACAACCAGTCATTGTATCAAGAATCACAAGATTACCAGCCTGATATAAACTCAATAAAAGCAATCAAGCAGAGGGACTGAAAGTCGTGATGAAGAACAGTGTATGGAAGACTTATGAATGAAAGAATTGCGAGATCTAGAACTAGAGGTTCTCCCAGATGGAGGGAGAAGACTATGATGATTATTTGTTCCAATAAACCATACTTATTTCTACACGAGTCATTATATCATCCGCAACATCCATAAGTTGGAGTTCTACATAAGATGAATGCAAAGAATACTCTCCAGAAAAATTGAATATAGAGCATATGAAGAAGCAATCTCAAGACTGAGGCATACCAGAAAGAGACCCTTGTATGTAGATAGAAGAAGATAACTTGGTGAAGAACCTCCAGTGCACAGCATAAGCGTGGTGAAGATTTCCTATAACATCAAGATGATTACTCAGTAGATCGGATCTCATGATAACAAAAGAAGTGCCACATGGATATGTTCTAGTTTTCCAACAATGATATACTCTATTGTTCAGAGCTACATGAAGCCTTCACAAAAAATCAGTGTTCCCGACTAAAGTACATTTGAAATCAAGAATTACATTATCTGTGATGAAGTCGAGAAAGGAGAAAGTGATTCTCCAATACATATCTCCGCAGATGAGCAGATAAGCAGAAATTTTGGTAAAAGATGAAAGAGTTTGTGTACTCAAGCTGGAGCTCGTGGAGATGACTTCCTTATTGAAAAAGGAAGAGATGAATCCCAGGTTGGGAGGGAGAACTGAAAATATTATTGAAGACATTCATTAAAAAAAAAAATAGTCTAGCTTGCACAAATTCTTTCTTGTTCAAAAAGTGGATTGAGATTTCTGACAGACAGTGATTTCCCATTGTGGTTAACATGGGAAATGGTCCAGATTGATGATATATCATAGACAACAACTTCTCATTGTGGTTAACATGGGGAGTGGTCTAGGGAAGTCTCTCTTCTTGAGGGTTACTCAAGAAGACTAGCCTGCCTCGCCGGACAACGATTTCTCATTGTGGTTAACATGAGGAATGGTTCGTTTTGGAGGTTGATACAGGACAATATTTTCCTCTTGTGGTTAACAGAGGAAATGGCCTGGACAGTCATTCATTAGGGTTTATACATTCTCTCCAAGGTGCACTTTGATTAGTGTAGGAAGAATGGCCCACGGTGGGGAATGGTCCAGACTCAACAATCAGGGACATGCATTCCTTAGGGTTTATACATTCTCTCCAGGGTGCACTTTGATTAGTGTAGGAAAAATGGCCCAGGGTGGGGAATGGTCCAGGCTCAACAATCAGGGACATGCATTCCTTAGGGTTTATACACTCTCTCTAGGGTGCACTTTGATTAGTGTAGGAAGAATGGCTCAGGGTGGGGAATGGTCCAAGTTCAGAAGACATGACAATTATTCTTCCTTGCTTGACAAGAATAGTCCAGATATCTCATTGTTCTACTCTGAGGGAATATATTCTTTGAGATCTCACAGATGTGAGTTAAATATTGGCCCAGATGATTCAGTTTATATCATAACAATGTTTCTGTGCAGGTTGATATCAGATGATTGTTATGAAGACTGTATGCTAGTAGATGTATACTACTGTGGTGGATGTGTTCCACTGTTCGTGACTATACATTACTAATCAAGTACTTGTTTTCTACTTGGTGTGGTAGTGTACCATTGGATTGTAGTTCTGTACTACTATGGATAGACACAATTGTGTTATATTTTGTTCTGATTGCCTTGAAGACTATCAACAGTTTATTGGAAATAATTATCAGCCAGATGAATGATGAACTGAGATTTTCCAGACAGAAAATGGTTCAGAACATTTACTCTTCTAAATTAGAAGAATGGCTCTTGTATCACTCTGTGTAGTGAGCATCATGTCTAACTACTCAAATAGAGTATGGTTTCGAGAAATGATGCAACTGATGATGATGATGGTGCTCATGATCTAGTCATGATCTAGTCTATATAACTATGTTGATGCTACCCGGTGAATGGTATGTTTTGTGCTCAAGAACATTACCTGTAATACCTCCCTAGCTAGGAGGGAGTGTTGATATTATGGTAGCTGCGAGAGGTATTTACCTCCACGTGTAAACTTGACAAGGATAGAATACTCCGGGAAGCAAGAAGAAATCCTAATGAGTTGGCTAATAACCCTAGAAGACTTGTCGGCTCAAGAAGATAATTTATATTAAGTTATTAGCCTCCAAGAGAAGAAGTCGGCCAGAAGAAATAATAATATATTGAACAGATAGATACCCAGAATATGAAGTCGACCCAGACACTTAGCCAGGAATACTATAAATACAGGGTGCCAGTCTCTTATTTGTCACAGTCTCAGAATTGTAGAGCAGCAACTGGTGCGCACTGCAGTGCCCAGTCTTGTGCGCAAGTTTGAGGAGAGTTGCCGGTGCAACTGCTGCAGCTAGCAATTACGTTTTGGCTTGGACTATCTCTTGGCTAGGGTTTGTTTGATGGGAGAAATTGACCGCTCGTCAACTGGAGGGGTGGATCCGGTCCGGGGTTGTCTAAATAACCCAGGCCGTTTGGATTAATCCACTCCGACGAGTTTAGCGGCTCCGTTAGCTGATCTAAGTCCTAGGAAAGTGAAAGAAAAACTAAGCTAAAGAAACTAATCTAAGTGAAAAACAACTACTGCAAACTATATACAAATCTAAAATATATATACAATTTACAAACTAATATTATAAAACAACAATTCTACTTATTAAATGTTCAGTTATCAATACAATTAAATCTTGATTATATATACAACATTTACAAAATACAAATTTTGATCGAAATCTGTAAAATCATCTGTGAATTGTCTTGTGACAGCGAAGCTGTTATTTTTTATTTTTATAATTTTTATGAGAAAGAAATAAAATGACAACTATCTAAGCTAAGCAATACAATAACAATCCTAGCTATAAATATGAACTATAGAGATGAATAGTGAAACGTGTTCAGATTACAAGAAATTTATATATTCACTAAACTAATTAAATAACACTAACGGACTGACCTGTAGTAGTGCTTCCTATTTGTCCTGTGCACAGTATTCGATTTAGCAGTTTGATGGGGGAAACCCGCACCAGATTTTCCAAAAGCTTCTCGTAAATAGGAAGAAACAACGCTCTTGAATACGAATGACAGAACAAACAAGACATATAGCAACAACAATTTTATATTTTACAAATAATCACATCGAGATAAATCCCTCTGCAAAGATTTGTAAATAATTGTTCATTCAACAAAGAAGGTTAACCTTCTGTTCATTAAATTAAAATAGGGTAATTGTTGTAAGTAAAATGAGATACATCAAATATGGACAATACTTAAATCATATCGCATCAACCTGTAACAAATCTTGATATCTAAAGTAGTCAATAATTTGATTACAAATTGAAATGCACAAAAAACTTGAACAAAAGTAAGATAAATTGAAGCTAAAGCCGTACAAAAAATCCACTTTCATTCGAGTCTATATCATCATTCCATAGTCTCTATTCTCCCAACAGTGATGGGTTGTTTACAAAAAATAATAAGTATATAAAGGCCACAGGATAAAACCTTCCTTGTGGAAATTATCAAAATTGTTTGCACAAAATATGGGAACAATCTCCCAAATTCCTATTTCTAACTAAGACTAACAATCTAATCCAAAACTGTGTAAAAAAAACATACTCAAAGATATGCCACCATCGATCCAATTCCTTTTGAAATTCATGTGTACCTGTAGATGCATAAAAATACACGATTTTAGATTGTGTTCAACAAAAACTTAAATTTTATGACTAGCTACAGAATCTCACGATTCTGTAGCTAGTTATTATTTGCAAACAAAATCGTAGTGAATCAATTTAGTCAACACAAAAATATATTTGATTTATCAAACAAATCTTTTACATTAATTCAAAGCAAACAAAATCATTTATGCTAATTCAAAACAAACAAAATCATTCTAAAATCATTGTTGAAATATCATACCTTGGCTTTAGGGATACGATTCGGTTAGGCTATTTTCGAATTAACAATGGCAGTGGCTGCCTCTACATTTTTGAACACAATAGAGCCTATGGTCTTTTGCCTCTTGTCATTAGCTTGCAATCTGTCATTTTCCTTGGTTAACACAGTCACCTGGTCCTCCAAGGACTTGATTAGGGATTGCAAAAGAGGGACATCTGTATAGTATCGTTCGAGCCATGAGTTGCATTCATTGCACTATGGTTGATCAGGTCGTGTCATTACAGGTGAGGAATCTTTTAAATTACCAGGGGTTCCACTGTGAAACTTAATCCTGGGGAAGTTGGGGTCATCTTTAAGGCACGACGGGAGGTTGGATACGTAGTCATAGGGCTTGACAGAACAAAGGCCGTGTGAGTATGGGTACTCCTCGGTTAGAAATTGCTCGATTTCAGAATTCGAATCTTCACTCAATACAATTGGTTTTTGATCCATGTTTTATTTAGGCTTATTGCAATCACACCTTGATACCCAACGTGCAGCCTTCTTACCCTTGCTATTGACATCAGTATTACCCTTGCCCTTTTTTCTTGCAGGCCTCTTAACATGCTTAACACTATCTTTTGAACATGAGTTAGGCAGGGTGTCGGGTAGGTCATCGTTCGGGTAGGTTGAGGGTTCTACAGTGAGTAAGAATGTAGGAGGGGGCCCGACAGGCCCGACAAGGGTTTCGGTGACCACAGTTTGATACTTGACCAAATTTAGGAGTGGCAAAGCCATTCCTCAACAAGAAAGATTCCCAACAGTCTCCACTCAACCTCAGATGATGGACTATAAAATTTTTAACTAGATAGTGGTGGAAGAGGCTGGAGTTGGACTTCTCCCTCTTAAATCGTTTAACCATTTTATACAAATTGCGAAGAAGGAAATGCGGCATATTCAAAGGGAAATCTATGAAATTCATAAGCAGTCGTAGGTGGTATAGGAAAACGAGACCGTATCTACCTTCGCAAGTAATGAATTGCTTAATAACGGCCAACAAATCATGCCACCTAAACTTAAGGGCTGTAACTGACATACCTTTGTCACAACTGATAATTTTCCTTGAGGTAAACAGGAGCGGCCATGGCACTTCATCCACCTTCGAATTCTTAAACCATTTATGCCCCTTAGCTGGAAAACCAGTGGTTGAGCTGAGGAATTCCTCGTTCAATTCGAGTTGGATGTCCCCAACTTTGGTCCTGCATCCATCAAATGTGAGGGAAAATTGCTGAGCGACTGTGAGGTTGAAACCCTCGAATTTTTCAATGAAAACTAACCATCCATTCCTCTCCAGGTCCTTTCAGGCGTTATCAAATAACAACAACGTTTGCATGCCATTGGGTTTTATGCGCACTATAGGAGCCATAGAAGATAGCACACAGTCAACAAGGTAATCGGTGAGGGGGTTTGACAGGGTAGACACATGACTAATTCCCATAGTTTTTTCCAAAACAAGCAGAGGTAGCCCGAGGTGCAAGGTAGACGTTAATTCTTATGCGTGCGAGGGTGGTGGAGTGAATTGAAACCATGCAAAACTATCATGTTGGCATGTACAATCAACGACGCCTTGGTAATAGTTTCATTCAAATCACTTTTGGTGTGTATCAAAAACAATGTAAACAACATGTCAAATGAATAACCATTGAAAACCATGACAATTCGATCCGAATGTTTGAACAAACAATAGCATTTGTATGATTTAAAACAAAACAACATATCGAATATTGCACCAAAGATTTAATCACAAAATTAATGCGTTCTATGAAACCATTGCACCAAGGATTTAATCAAAGACACCAAAAATTATTGCATCACAAACTTATAAAATGAAACCATATTAACAAAAATGCAAAGTGAATAAAGGTTTGGTGTTTTGACAAATGTATGACCATTATTGAGTTAGAGGTGAAATGACCACACAAACAAAAGGATTCATAACAATCCAAAGATGATTTTAATGCCATCAACATGACTTCCAACTCAAGGTTTTCACGCTTGTAGTCGTGAAAATGAAATCGAAAGGCTGGTGTGCGAAAGCCAAAGATAATAGTGTCGTTTTGTTTAAAGAATTGCGACAAGTATTCAAGGTTCAAAACCCTTGTGTAGGCAGCTTGTAAGGAAAAGATAAAATTGCAAAATGACTGCCAACAATGGTGACACACTTGTAGAAGCAGTTATCTCTGCCAAAACGAACCAATCGAGATTAGGATAATGAGAATAATTCTAACTCAAAAACAACCAGAAAAATGTTTAAACATCATCATTAATCATAAAAAATTCCAGCTGTGCTTAAAGATGAAAATTGATAACAGTCTTAATAAAAGCGAGTCATGATATTAAAGATAAAATCTCCAATACTGTTGACAGAGCCACTGCTACTAGCAGGTGTCCATAGCCTCGACGGGGTTTCCATTTAACCCAATCTAATATCCGTATCCTGCCAAGAAGTTCCATATCAGAATAAAGGACATTTTAAGGTGAAGAGATTTCATATTTGCAAATTTTCATATATTCGACATTGCTTCGCTGCCAGCAGGCCCGTTCAGTACCCCGACGAAGTTGTCTTGGCGTCATGCATGCATTTACCCGCTGCCAGTAGACCTGTTCAGTATCCCGATGGGTTTACAAGCACTTCCCACAACTCTTTAATGATTTATTTGGTTTTTAAAGATATATAATTGAGCGGGGTGACGCTGAAAATTATGATATTTTGGACATATTTTACAGACCTCGAAAGAATTTTTTTTTTGTCCTTCATTAAGATTCAGAGATGGTTTGTTTTACAAAATCGACCTTCGAAGTTAGGGAGACATCTTCTGATTTATTCCCTTAAGGAATAGGGACAGCGTAAGAAGAAAATGGATGATCGTGACAGGCTTCAATTACAGATTGAAATCAATAAACTTCTTTCAAACAACAGGCTTTCCTTAACATGGTTGTGAATTTCAGAAGCATATCACAATTGATGTTTAGTCAACTTTTCAGCAGTCATTTCAGAGAAAAAAGTTTCTGTTTTCTTTGTCTGAACAGTTCATAATGCAGATATGTGTATTTCCAAAAGCAAAAACTGATAAGTATAGGGAGAAATCAAAATCAAAACCGCAAAAGAAAATAAACAAAGGAAAAATATTTACAAAGTGTACACAGGGTTGTCATCAAGCGAAATACCTTTTTAGAGCTTGGCCATTCACCGGATAGGTGTCTGACTGTCCCTCTAGATTCTGTAATCGGAAAGAGCTGGGACCCAATTTCTCAGCAATTAAAAATGGTCCTAGCCATAATATATGAAACTTCGTGTGTTCTCCCTTTTCCTCATGTGGTTTGTCCCATTTCAAGACAAGGTCACCTACTTCGAAGTTCCTGTCAAAGGCAGAGTTGGAATCCAACCAGCTTTTGACCACAAGTTGATGCTGATCTAACTTATGTTTTGCTTGAGCCCTTATCTCTTCTAGTTTTATTAAAGCGTTAATTCGGTTCTCCAAAGGGAGGCAATCTTCTTCTTCTATTTTTTGTGATAGTTGTAGTGAGGGAAGAAGAATATGTGGTGGCAGAATTGATTCTCTGCCATAGACGAGAAAGAAGGGAGAGTTACCCACAACAGTTTTTGGTGTTATTCTATCAGCCCAGATTGCATTTAATAGTGCATTATGCCAATTTTTGTGATTTTCAGATACCGTTCTCTTGATGATTTTAATCATATTCTTATTAGTTGATTCTGCCAATCCATTGCCCTGAGGGTAGTAGCTGGCAGAATATTTCAATTTAATTCATTTTTCTAGAGCAAACTCACTCATCTCAAGAGACGAAAAATAAGAAGCGTTATCAAATACTAAACAGTCAGGGATACCAAAATGAGTAATAATATTCGAATTTAAAAAGACAATTACCTGATTGGTATTTACAGCTCTTAAGGGGGCAGCTTCAGACCACCTGGTGAAGTAATCTGTGACTGTTATGATAAACTTATGTTGATGTGAGGATGGTGGATTGATTGGTCCTATAATATCAAGACCCCACTGTTGAAAAGGGGAGTCTACTAAAACAGGCTGCAAAGGAAAGGCTAGTTTTTGTATCCACCCGGATGCTTTTTGACAAATAGTACACTTACGACACAAGGCATGAGCATCTTTAAAAAGTGTAGTCCTGTAATAACCAACTCTTAATACTTTATGGGCAGTGGTATCCCCACCAAAATGCCCACCAGCTTCTCCTGCGTGCAATTCTAGTAAGACCTTTTCTGCTTCATCTTTCTCAAGGCAACGCATTAGTACTCCATCAAAATTTTGTCGAAACAGAATACCATTAATCAACAAAAAGGAGGTAGAGTTTAATATTAACGCTCTTATTTTAGTGGGATCCAGGTGACGGGGGGCTGACCCATGTTCAAGACAGAATTTTATATCGTCATACCAGAGACTGACAGAGTTTTGTGAACAACAGATTGAATTTTGGTTGTGTTGTCCTGGGTTTGACATATCGTTTTCTTCTTGATGTCCTGCTACTGAGTCAACAACTAACTTGCATAACCCTTGGCCTCTCACTATTTGTGCTGGGGTGATTTCTATGTCATACTCTTGTAAGGAGGTGACCCAGTTCGCCCTCTTTTCGCCTAGTTCTTTCTGCACTAACAAATTTCTGACGGCTGGGTAAGGGACAATAATTTTCGTCCTAGATTTCAAAATATAAGATTGGAAGTGCTTTACTGCTTTAAAAACAACATAGGCTTGCTGATCTACCACTGGGTAATTAAGTTCTGTGCCTTTGAAAGTAGAACTCATAAAGGCAATTGAGACTTCATTATTTTCAGTGTTCTTTTGAGTTAGGACAACAACATAGGAGCAGTCAGAAGCAAATGTGTAGAGCGTGAAGTCTTGCGAAAAGTCGGGGCTCATGAGAGAAGGAGCGTCTATTATGGCATTTTTTATAGAATTAAAATCTTGGTTTTCTAAGGGTCCCCAATCATATTGTGTGTCCTTTTTTATTAAATTCTGTAAAGGTCTCACTATCTCTGAAAAACTAGGGACGAATCTCCTGACAAAATTTATCTGGCCTAGGAAAGACTGCATAGACTTTTTCGACGAGGGAGGGGGAGTTTCGAGATGACTTGAGTCCTTTCAGGGTCGATAATCATCCCTTTGCTTGACACAATAAATCCTAAGAGCTTACCTTGTTCTACTGCGAAGATAGATTTTTTAGGATTCAAGGAAATGTCGTATTTACGACGTCACTGTAGAACGAATCTCAAATGAGCTAGATGATCAGATTTGTTTTTCGAGAATAAAGTAACATCATCTAGGTAAATTACGATAGATTGATTGATTAAGCCTCGAAAAGCGATGTCCATCACTCTCTGGAAAGTGGCACCGGCTTTAATGAGTCCAAAGGGAATTTTCCTATAAGCGTAGGTGCCCCATGGAGTACGGAAGGTGGTTTTAAGTTGGTTTGGGGGAGACATCAAGACTTGGTTGTACCCTGAAAAACCATCCAATAAGAATAATCTTTCAGAACCAGATACCTATTGAAGGATCTGTTCCATGGGTGGGACAGGGTAGTTGTCTTTATCAACTGCTCGATTAAGGTTTCGAAAATCGACGCATAGTTGGATTTCACCACTCTTCTTCCGGACAGGGACAAGGTTAGAAACCCATTGCGTGTGCCTAACTGGGAAAATTATATTAGCATTCAGAAGTTTATTTAATTCTTTTTTGACAGTCGGTTCAAGTTTAGGGTGCATTTTTCTTAACTTTTGTTGAAACGGCAAGGTTTGGGGTTTCATAGGAATGACGTGTTGTATGATGTTAGGGTCAAAGGTTTTTAGGTCGTCATACGTCCCTGCAAAAACATCTTTGAATTCCTTAAAAAATTTAATGAACGTGGCTTTCTCTTGTTCAGAACACCCCACCCCTAAATTAATGCACTGTGGATTATCATTAGTTCCCAAGTTTACTTTTTCATACGATAAAGATGAACTATTTGTTTTAAAGTTGACCGTTTTTTTGAATTTGTCTTGAAGATCATAAATTTTTTCTAATCTAACTATAGATTTAGGGATAGAATTTACCATGTCTGATGAAGATTCAGGAGATCTCGGATCTGGTATTACCATGAAATTGCGTAGATTGTCGTCATGAGTGCATTCGTCGATCACTGTGCCTTGGAAAGTTTCTTCCATATGCAGGAAACTAATAATTTATTGATCATCGTTGAAGACTCTCCAATTCGTGATGTTGTCAGGAACGAATGGCCTAAACAATAGTTCGACGGAGAATGCATTCGGGGACAAGCCTTCTGCAGGAAAGAGTTTCGAAGCTATGTTAGCTAATAAATTAGCTTCCGAATTATTCAATCTAGGAATAGAATTTATATTGAAAGCATAAAACTTATTCATCAGATTCCATACCTCAAATTGGTAGCTTTTAAGATGTGGAGACAGATAGTGGATATAATCTCTTACCTGTCTAACCACGATTTCTGAATCGCCAAAGACAGTCAAATTTTGAATGTTCATATCTAATGCTTTTCTGAGGCCTTGCAATAAAGCCTCATATTCTGTTGTGTTATTAGTACATTCAAATTCTAACCTGCATGCAATCAGGGTTTTGTTATCTACTGGATCAATAATAATGCAGCCTACACCAGCTCCTTCCTTGGACTTTGACCCATCAAAGTAGAGAGACCATATTTGATTTTTATTGGGTGCATGAGACCATTGTGTAGAAACTGCTGGTTGCATATATGCCACAATCTCGGACTGTTGTTCCGCGTTAGTGATAGCTGAAGTCTCGGTCATGAAATTGTCAAAAAAGGTATCCATCCCTTGTATTTCGGGCGAATCAACAAAAGGTGTAAATGGTTCGTTGGGATCATTTAAATCTGTCACTGTGAACTTTAGGTAACGTTCACGATTTACCTTGATTTTGTTGGGCTTTCCGTTCTCGGGTAGCCACAAGTGAGACCAATCTGTCGTGAAATAGCCGTGTAGCTGCTCTGACCAGTCTCTGCTTAAAAACAAACCATAAATTCTGGAATATCCACAACAATAATATCAATCACTTGATGAACTTTGGGGTTAGACGATAATCTTATAAGTACATTCTTTAATTCGCATATAACTTTAACACTAGTTCGATCAAGTTGGATGATCTTTAAGGTGGATGGTTCAACTTCAACATTAATCTTCTGACACACAGACCATGGCATTACATTGGATGATGCTCCTGAGTCTACCATACAATTTTGCACGTTCCTATTAAATATTTCGAAAGTTAACAAAAATGGAGGTACATTTCTGCGAGTACTAATGGTGGAAGCTTGCGGCTTTTTACTCGCAGCCTCTAAAGCTAATTTATCTACATTTGCTACATTATTTACAGGAAGGCCTCCCTTCTCATGAGGATCATAATTGTTCTTAGGGGAAGCCTTCTGAGGAACTTTTGGATTGTTCTGAAAAACTTTGTTACTGCTTGGATTACCGTTTTTTCTATTCTCTGTGATATTCTGTAACATTTTTTGTAGCAGAAACAAAAATTTTAATAATTCATAAATAGAAATGTTAGCCCTTAACTTTTTTAGATCTTCAACTAAATCATAATCTAAGTTTGGGTTTACATGACTCTATTTAGTCTCAGCTGGCTTAGACTGTTTTGGGGGCAAAGTCGTAGTGTTTTCAGAAGAAGTCTTGTTTGTTGTCTTACTCCTAGTATTGTAGGGATGTACTGTCTCGAAATTAGCTTGAAAAATGCTATCCAAGAAGTGTCCAAAAATGTTCGAAGAAGATTCATCTTCTTCAACTGTCTCTTGTTCAACCACTTCCTCGGGGATCTCATGGGGCATCAAGTTATCTTGGGCTTCTAGAATCGTTTGAAGAGCGAATTGCAGGCTTTCTAGATTTAAGCCTTCGGAATTTGAAATAGGTCGGTTGGTGGGAAAAGGATTCCTAAATGGGGGTTTGTAAGGCCCTTTGCTCGAAGAAGCTTCTTCAGCCATCCTTTTCAAATATATAACTTGATTTGACAATTTTTGAACAACTTTTGTTAAGTTTTCTAAATCTGAGATTTTAGGTTGTGTTTTATTTTGAGCAGGTCTAGGGAGGATTTCGATTTTCTTTTTGGAAGATGAACTAGTTTCTATTTCGTTGCTAGTAGTGTCTTTTAAGCTAAGGATGTCTTTCTCAATCTGACTGGCCTCTTCGAAGGCCTCTAACAATGTGGATTTCTTAGATCGCTTTACCCAAATGGCTATACTTTGATGTAAGGCTTTAATATAGTAAGCTATGATAAGATTCTTAGCAGGCATCGAATCTGTAGGGATTTGGTTCTTTAGTGTTAAGAATCTTTGGTTAAAGTCTTTGATTTTCTCTTTGGGGTTCATTCTTAAACTAGAAAGTTCCATGACTAGAACTTCTGGGGACTTATCGTCTCCAAACTTCTCAAGAAAGCAGGATTCAAACTTCTCCCATGACACGATCGTATGGGGCTGCTGGGTAAAGTACCAGGTAGAGGCATTTCCCTCAAAAGTATAGGGGGACAAACTACAGACTACGTCTTCATGCTCGACATTACGGAGTCTAATGGCTAACATAAACTTCTTAATGTGATCTTCGGCGATCTGTTTAGAGTTGGGGTCAAACTTGGGGAGCCACTTCTCCGGATGTCTGGGTAAGGGATGTTGAGGCTTGGGTACGACTACAACATCTTGGTCGAGCCAAGGTCTGGAAGGATTGTTCTGGTTGGCCATTGGTGTGGGAAGTGTCGAAGGTTGGGATGAGGAACTGCCTTCGTCAGAAGAGTCTTCTCCAGAAGAAGAAGGGGATGATGGAGGTGGTGAAGGTGGTATTCCAGATCCTCCTGCAGCAGGAGTGAGGTTTAGATCTGTAGGGTTTAAAGTGAGGTTAGTGCCTCCAAGTTGTTCTCTGATATCAGAGAAATATAATGGTTGGTCCAAAGGTCGATTTGGTTGTCTTAAACAGGCAAAGGCACTATGTGTTCTTATGAGAGATTGTCAGACAATCTCTTGTACATCACCACCTGTAGGGTTTGGGGTTACTGGTTCAACTGTGATCCGTAGATCGTCGTTTGATGTGGTTGATGTTTGAATGACAATGTTGTCATTTGAATGACTTCTTGTCACTATAGGTGAGCGGTTGGGTGGTGGAGGAGTCTTACGACCGCCTCATGCCATTAATAATTTTCAGGCCCTCCTTCTAGCGCCATTTGTTGATGGGCGAAATTGATCGCTCGTCAATTGGAGGGGTGGATCTGGTTCGGGGTTGTCTAAATAACCCAAGTCATTTGGATTAATCCACTCTGACGGGTTTAGCGGCTCCGTTAGTTGATCTAAGTCCTAGGAAAGTGAAAGAAAAACTAAGCTAAATAAATTAATCTAAGTGAAAAACAACTACTGCAAACTATATACAAATCTAAAATATATATACAGTTTACTAACTAATATTATTAAACAATAATTCTACTTATTAAATGTTCAGTTATCAATACAATTAAATCTTGATTATATATACAACATTTACAAAATACAAATTTTGATCGAAATCTGTAAAATCATCTGTGAATTGTCTTGTGACAACGAAGCTGTTATTTTTTATTTTTATAATTTTTATGAGAAAGAAATAAAATGACAACTATCTAAGCTAAGCAATACAACAACAATCCTAACTGTAAATATGAACTATAGAGATGAACAGTGAAACATGTTCAGATTACAAGAAATTTATATATTAACTAAACTAATTAAATAACACTAACATACTGATCTGTAGTAGCGCTTCCTATTTGTCCTGTGCACATTATTCGATTTAGTAGTTTGATGGGGGAAACCCGCACCAGATTTTCCAAAAGCTTCTCATAAACAGGAAGCAACGACGCTCTTGAATACAAATGACATAACAAACAAGACATATAGCAACAAAATTTTTATATTTTACAAATAATCACATCAAGATAAATCCCTCTGCAAAGATTTGTACATAACTGCTCATTCAACAAAGAAGGTTAACCTTCTGCTCATTAAATTAAAATAGGGTAATTGTTGTAAGTAAAATGAGATACATCAAATATGGACAATACTTAAATCATATCACATCAACCTGTAACAAATCTTGATATCTAAAGTAGTCAATAATTTGATTACAAATTGAAATGCACAAAAAACTTGAACAAAAGTAAGATAAATTTAAGCTAAAGCCGTACAAAAAATCCACTTTCATTCGAGTCTGTATCATCAGTCCATAGTCTCTATTCTCCCAACAGTGATGGGTTGTTTACAAAAAATAATAAGCATGTAAAGGCCACAGGATAAAACCTTCCTTGTGGAAATTATCAAAACTGTTTGCACAAAATATGGGAACAATCTCCCAAATTCCTATTTCTAACTAAGACTAACAATCTAATCCAAAACTGTGTAAAAACAATATGCTCAATGATATGCCACCATCGATCCAATTCCTTTTGAAATTCGTGTGTACCTGTAGATGCATAAAAATATACGATTTCAGATTGTGTTCAACAAAAACTTAAATTTTATGACTAGCTACAAAATCTCACGATTTTGTAGCTAGTTATTATTTGCAAATAGAATCGTAGTGAATCAATTCAGTCAACACAGAAATATATTCGATTTATCAAACATATATTTTACATTAATTCAAAGAAAACAAAATCATTTATGCTAATTCAAAACAAACAAAATCATTCTAAAATCATTGTTGAAATATCATACCTTGGCTTTAGGGATACGATTCGGTTAGACTATTTTAGAATTAACAATGGCAGTGGTTGCCTCTACATTTTTGAACACGACAGAGCATGTGGTATTTTGCCTCTTGTCATTAGTTTGCAATCTGTCATTTTCCTTGGTTAACACAGTCACCCGGTCCTCCAAGGACATGATTCAGGATTGCAAAAGAGGGACATCTGTATAGTATCGTTCGAGCCATGAGTTGCATTCATTGCATTGTGGTTGATCAGACCATGTCATTACGGGTAAGGAATATTTTAAATTACCAGGGGTTCCACTGTCAAACTTAATCCCGGGAAAGTTGGGGTCATCTTTAAGGCACGACGGGAGGTTGGATACATAGTCATAGGGCTTGACAGAACAAAGGTCGTATGAGTATGGGTACTCCTCGATCAGAAATCGCTCGATTTCAGAATCTGAATCTTCACTCAATACAATTGGTTTCTGATCCATGTTTTGTTTAGACTTATTGCGAGCACACCTTGATACCCAGCGTGCAGCCTTCTTACCCTTTCTATTGACATTGGTATTACCCTTGCCCTTTTTTCTTGCAGGCCTCTTAACAGGCTTAGCACTGTCTTTTGAACATGAGTTAGGCAGGGTGTCGGGTAGGTCATCGTTCGGGTAGTTCGAGGGTTCAACAGTGGGTAAGAGTGTAGGAGGGGGCCCGACAGGCCCGACAAGGGTTTTGGTGACCACAGTTTTGTCCACTTGACCAAATTCAGGAGTGGCAAAGCCATTCCTCAACAAGAAATCTTCCCAATAGTCTCCACTCAACCTCAGATGATGGACTATAAATTTTTTAATTAGATAGTGGTGGAAGAGGCTGGAGTCGACCTTCTCCCTCTTAAATCGTTTAGCCATTTTATACAAACTGTGAAGAAGGAAATGCGGCATATTCAAAGGGAAATCTATGAAATTCATAAGCAGTCGTAGGTGGTATAGGAAAACGAGACCGTATCTACCTTCGCAAGTAATGAATTGCTTAATAATGGCCAACAAATCATGCCACCTAGACTTAAGGGCTGTAACTGGCATACCTTTGTCACAACTGATAATTTTCCTTGAGGTAAACAGGAGCGGCCATGGCACTTCATCCACCTTCGAATTCTTAAACCATTTCTGCCCCTTAGCTGGCAAACCAGTGGCTGAGCTGAGGAATTCCTCGTTCAATTCAAGTTGGATGTCCCCAACTTTGGCTTTGCATCCATCAAATGTGAGGGAAAATTGCTGAGCGACTGTGAGGTTGAAACCCTCGAATTTTTCAATGAAAACTAACCATCCATTCCTCTCCAGGTCCTCTCGGGTGTTATCAAATAACAAAAACGTTTGGACACCATTGGGTTCTATGCGCACTACAGGAGCCATAATAGATAACACACAATCAACAGGCTAATCGGTGAGGGGGTTTGACTGGGTAGACACAGGACTAATTCCCACAGCTTTTTCCAAAACAAGCAGAGGTAGCCCGAGGTGCAAGGTAGACGTTAATGCTTATGCGTGCGAGGGTGGTGGAGTGAATTGAAACCATGCAAAACTATCATGTTGGCATGTACAATCGACAGCGCCTTGGTAATAGTTTCATTCAAATCACTTTTGGTGTGTATAAAAAAAAATGTAAACAACATGTCAAACGAATAACCATTGAAAACCATGACAAGTCGATCTGAATGTTTGAACAAACAATAACATTTGCATGATTTAAAGAAAAACAACATGTTGAATATTGCACCAAAGATTTAATCACAAAATTAATGCGTTCTATGAAACCATTGCACCAAGGATTTAATCAAAGACACCAAAAATTATTGCATCACGAACTTATAAAATGAAACCATATTAACAAAAATGAAAAGTGAATAAAGGTTTGGTGTTTTGACAAATGTATGACCATTATATAGTTAGAGGTGAAATGACCACATGCACAAAAGGATTCATAACAATCCAAAGATGATGTTAATGCCATCAACATGACTTCCAACTCAAGGTTTTCATGCTTACATTCGTGAAAATGAAAACGAAAGGCAGGTGTGCGAAAGCCAAAGATAATAGTGTCGTTTTGTTTAAAGAATTGCGACAAGTATTGAGGGTTCAAAACCTTTGTGTAGGCAGCTTGTAAGGAAAAGATAAAATTGCAAAATGGCTGCCAACAGGTTTGGAACATATGATCAACCTTTGTTGATGCACTATCCTTGGGGAAAGGTGCGCTACCCTTTGTTTGTCTATCTAGCCTAGGGTTTGCTTCTAGAGTGATTCTCTATCAATGTTAAGGTGCTCGGAGGGTGGCTTCAGCCTATGGTTGGGTGACAAGGGTATTGTCAATGGTAAAACGAGAACACATCTTTCATATTCTAACAATTACTTTACTTTATGATTCTAATTTCACTTTGACTTAAGAGATTCAAGTCAAAGTGAAATATGTCACTTATGTCAAAAGTGACTATTAATTCACTTTATGGGTGAATTGAGGGACATAAAAAGAAATAAGAAAACTAAGTCGAAGAGGGTTTTGAGTTGAAATTATTTTTGGAACTCTCAACCTTTGATTAGAAATGGGATGGGATGATCTCATCCATCTATTTCTAGGTTTCCTTATGATTTCTATAAATAGGGCGCAAAGGGCATTTGGAGGCAAATTCACTTGTATGCTCACCAGGAGAGTTTGGATAAGGGAAAGGGAATGGGAATGGAAGCATTGGGAGACGAGAGCTTAGGCGTCTCCATTCCTGGAGGGCTCATGGAGGCTTAGGGCCTATATTATTTGTGGTGATCACACATGCTTGGAGGAGGGTGCACCATAGGAGGGGGGCACATGGCTAGCACGGGGCATCAATACTTGGAGGAAGTTAGATATGATTGTTTCAGTGGAGAGTAAACACACAAGAGGATATTTTTGTGGTGGGTTTCTTCATTGGGTCAAAGAGGAAGGAGGGCGCTTCACTTCAGTGGACAGAGCAACAAAGGGAGAGGGTGCACTAATCTTGGGCACATATCTCATTGGCTCCTTTGGCAAGGCTCAAGAGGATCTTTCTATGTATGCAAGTTCCTTTGTATTGTATTACTTGTTGTATCTCATGCTTTAGATCATCATTATATACACTTTCATCCCAAACCGGTTTTCATGTTGACCAAAAATACTTGTGTTCATTTCATGCATGCTTAGAGTTTAGATCAGCTTGTTAGAGTTGTAAAGATCATGAGGAGAGTTATATGTTTTGAGTATATTGCATGTGCTAACATTGGGGTATGAAAACAATTGCAAGGGCACCTCAAAAGGACATTTAACCACCAAAATTATCAGCAAAAAGTTACTAAATAGTTTGTTGTCCTAAAAGGATAGCAAAAGACAGTTTTGAGATTGTGAACTTAAAGCCAAAATAAAGGTCAAGGACAGACCCATTTTGGCAGCATGATAGTACCTCAAAATTTCTACACTTCCTTGGAGCGTTGGATACCTATGGACCCTGGTGACTTCTTCATTTAGTAGACACTTGAAGGGAGGTTGCTTGCTTGGAGGGCAATTGCATTAGATGAGGAGTGTTAGGCATTCTGGACGAGGGAGTTGAGCCCTAGAGACGACAATGTCTTGCTTGCATGGAGCCTTACACTTGACTTGAGGATGTAATGATCCCAAGCCATTATGCACGGATCATCATTGTTTTAGTGTCTTTTAAAACTTTTTCTGGTTGTGGTATTTCGTCAAACAATTTGTTGATCTATTTTGTTTAGATGTGTTTATATGTGTGTATGCAGTAAATAACAGAAAGAAATAACCATGGAACATACCTCAACCATATACAATAAGATAGACAAGCCAAAACATCTCAAATCTTCTTTATTCATAAAATAGAAGAACCTGCTACAATGGAGATGTCGATCTGGAATGTTCAACAGATGGCCAAGATGATAGACAATGGATAAAAAATATGAGCTGCTACAAAATGCTTCCGACAATACAAAATAAGCCTCCAAAGGTTGGATAAGAGATGAAGACCAATGCCAAGTGCCAAACCCCTCACTGCTGGAAGATGCCACGCTCCGCTGGATAACTGAAGCTCCTCAACAATTCGGCCCTGGTGCCAAAGATGTCCAATCACCTCCAAAAAGATGCCAAACAGTAGATCGAGTGATGGTAAGAACAACCCAGGTGCCCGACTCTCCAAGATCCCTCTCAACCTCTGTAGATCTGAACTCCTCCACTGAATGGTGCGCCCCACTGGATGAATGAAACCCTAATACTTCAGCCTCTCTTTTAGAGACCTCCAACAACTCCACCAATCCACTAGAATGATAGATTGAGGTACAACAATGAATACCCAAGTGCTCAAATCATCAGAATACCTGCTAGATCCTTAGATCTAGCTACCCTCCAAATAATGGTGCGCCCTCCTCTTGGGAAAATGTCCCACTCTCAATACAAATCGATCCTCCACTGAAAGACTCCAGAAAACCACCAAGAATGATACCAAGACACCTGCAAAGGAAACCCAATACCTGGAATTCCTAGAATCCCTTCTCCTCAGCTAGGACGAATCCCTCCTCAATGAATGGTGCGCCCCCCCTTGCTGGAAACCCCTAACTGGTGCACCCTCTCTCTATCTGCACAAGCAACTGATGTGGAATCCTCCTGCAACTGAGTATATCTGGAACTAGAATGGTGTGGGAGCGTATTGCAGCTCTGAGACCAAGCTTGGGACAAGCTAGGTGGAACTTCACCACCGAATCGTCCTCTAGGGTTTGTTAAGTCAAAACCCTCAAAACCCCCAATGTTGGGTTCACTAGCTAGAAGCCAAAAATCAAAACATAAACATACATGAATCCCTAAGAAGAGGCCCTTGCCTTTCCTTTATACTTTTGGCTCACCTTGTCCCTCCAAAGTGACTTTAATTTTGTTAATATTTAATTAATTAATTAAATCACTTTAATTAATTAATTAACCTTTTTACCTTTGAAAAGATCTTGATCTCTCCTTGTGGCTTCCCTGGCCACCGAAAGTCACTTCTAGCCATCCCATCCTGTAGTGTTGCTTCTCCCGATTCTGATGAGCTATTACACTGAGAGGTTCCTCCAAGTAATGTGCCCAAAATGACCTCTTCAGTGAATTCCATTGACTTATAGCTCAAAATAGTCAAAATCATGGAAATCGTCGGAATGCAATGAAACCAAAGCGAACCTGTGTGGAATGGCTCATAATGATGGAATATGATGATCAATGCAAGATGGACCCCACAATGCCTCTCAAATACCCCTGTACTCACTATAACATCCATCTGGGTACTCTAGTCATCATAAATCTCTGCATTGTGATGATGTCCCAAAGTGGGGACATTACAGTCCTCCCTGCTAGAAAATTGCTTGTCCTCAAGCAATACCCAAATCCCTCCAAGTAAAATACCAGGATCCCATGTCCACCTGTGGGATACATAGTAGAACCCCTCCAAAGATGAACAATCACACATGCTGCCCCCTGGGTCCCATATCAAGTCATGAACTGCTAGCCCCCGGGACGCATAATCCTGAAATACACCAACTTTGTGAGTCTCCTATACCTTACACATGGCCTCATCCCGGAATGAGTCCATCCTCCTGGTCTCTACCAAGATCCACACGACCTCCATCAACTGCACATACTAATCCCCGACTGAGGTGATGCAAGACCTCCGTGAGGCACCCGCAAACGATGCGCTCCTCTCACCCCTGAAGCTCAATGGAAAGTTATAATAAATTTACCCTGCAATGGTCCACTCTCCCCTGTCGGTCAGTGAACTGCTCAATATTTCAATCCCTGGGTCCCATGCTAACCTCTATCGAATATCCTCATGCTGACATGCACTACTCCGACCATGACTGTCTGCCCCCTGCATACATCCTGAACCCTCCTCTCATGGGTCCTCCTGCTGAAATACCTGTGACCATTGGACCTGTTGCCCAGAAACTGTATCAGTGAAGACACCTCTATAGAAGAAATACCTGTCCAAACATCTCCATGCCCTATCATGACGATCAAGTGGAAGAAAAGGTCTTGCCCCATAAGACAAGTACCTGCAAACCCACTCCAAACCAAACCAAGGTGGAGTGTGTGGCTCTCTGGTGCACCCTGGGTCACCATGTAGTCAGACATCCTGCTAGCCAAATGAACACCCGGATCCCATTGTAAAGTTGGAAGTTTATCACTTCCAATCTCCTCTAACTGCTCCTATGTGAAATTGATCACTGTCAGGCTCCCTCTGTGCTCATCTGCTATCCTCCTCATGTTGTTGTCAATGATAAATGTGTCGAAGAAGGATAATTGACCTATCTGCAACTGAATGTAGGACTGGAAGGCGTCACATGCTTTGGTCAATCCCAATGATTCAACCAGAATCTCATCCATCAGTATCCATGATAAGTATTATCCTGTGGTCACCACAGAATCCCAACCATCCAGTACAATCAGAAGTAACTCCTCCAACTGCTGCTCAACCAACCTCCATCTCTCATCTCCTATGCAACTACTAATATGGTGAAGGTGATCTCTCATAACTAGGTGCTGCTGCAAAGGAGCGTCATTTGCATGCTCCCCTAGGTGTGTCTCCTCCCTACAAGGCACTATACCCCTCTGAATGCCACCATACATATCGACATGAATCAGTGAACTATCCCTCATCACCGTATGCTCCGACATACTCATGTCGTCTCCTGCAGACTCATGCTGCATCATAGATCCTGGGCATACTGTTGCATCAACCTCTGCGTGGAGGTCCACTGCTCTCAGAACATAAAGGGAAGTGTCCTCCATCAACTGGTGCTCCTCTGCTAGATCATCAACATCCTCCATCAATGTGACTGACTGATACATCTGAGTGTCCACTAAGACAGATGAAGTGGATCTCTGACGAATCTCCTCAAGAGACCCATCTGATCTAGACTCTGATTCTTGAAGGGCTGCCTATGTGCCTCTCAAGAATCCTCAAGGGCTCCTCAACTCAGGAGTGAGTCAATCTACCTCCAACTCCTTCCCCCTCAAGGCCCTGTGATACAACTTGCCAATCTCCAGTAGGTAGTCCCTGTCTGTCAACAACTGCTGGTAGTTAGTCCTCATCATAGACACTCTCTTCCTGAGAGTGTGAAAATCATCCTTGGAAAATCCTCCATCTGAGCTACCCTGTGCCACTGATGCTCTCGAACAGTAATATGCCATCACTGCATGCATGTCATCAATACGTCTAGTGGCTTCCCTAATCATAGTCTCACTAACTCTCAACTGTGCTACTAAGTGGTGTGACTCATGATCATGGTCATACTGAGGTGCCATCTCAGACCCCTCACTGTCGCTGTCAGTCTCACTAATGTCAACTCTAGAGTCCCCATAGACACTCTCTGCATAAGATAATGTGCTCAACTGCCCACTGTGTATGGTGATACTGGGTCCTCCAATATGCCATTGCATCCCATCACTAGATGCCATCTCCCCCTGACTCACACCTTATCATGTATGAGTAGTTGTATCCTCCTGTGCACTCAATCTACTACTATCATTTGCGCCTGGATCCCATAGAGATGTATCCAGACACGTGCTATGGTCATCCTGACTGCTAAAGAGTGCATCCTCATCAATGAAGGTCGATCCTGGAAGTAAGTGCTCCATCAACCTATCAACCTCTACAATCTGCTCAACCAATGGAATCTCCAACAGCTGTGACTCCATCCCCTCAGGCTGATCTGTATGTGTAAGGTCCCCTGCCTGTATGTCCCGTGCCTCCTCCTAGATCCGTGGGTCTACCGGTCCATGGTGTGCATCCCCCACACTAGGCTCATCCATCATACCTGACGTGCCACTGATATCCTCATGTGACGTGGCTATCATGGGTGTTTGAATAGGTGACAGATGTGTCACGACACCCATAGGAAGTTCATCATCTCTAGGTGCTAACACGTGTGACTCCTCACTAGTGTCACCACTCTGCTGAGGCGTAAGGTCATCAATGGTACGTGACATGTCTGCTGAGATACCGGTGCCATCATCTTGTCCATCCAGCTACCTATCCACTACACAAAGGTCATCATCCTCCTCAAGCGTGAAAGCATCAGTAGCCTCTGTGCAAGAGTCATCATCATTATCCTCTGAAGTAAAGTCACTATCACTAGCCTCTGTGCCAGAGTCACTGTCATCATCCGACTACTATGAATCCTCATCATCACTATCATAGTGTACCTCAATGATTTTCTTCTTACCCTTACCCCTACACCTATGATCAGGTTCCCAAGGCACCTTGCAACTGTAGCAACGTTGTGTGCTCCTACTAGGTGTGGGGTTTCTCTATTTTTCCCTCCTAACGGGCATGGGATTCAACCCAAAGGTTGCTCTAATTTCCTCCCTTGCCTTGAGCCAACCTGCAATCTTCCTTTTGTTCCAACTAGGATTTTTATAGGATACGAACCATTGGAATGTTATGAGCCCTTTGAAATTATTGATGGTTTTATATTCCCTTTCACACTCCTCAATCCTGATAATAATATCCATCTTATTGTAACTCTGCTAACCCCCACTGGCTAGTAGGAATCTAAGCTCTGATACCACTGTAATGATCCCAAGCCATTATGCACAGATCATCACTGTTTTGGTGTCTTTTAAAACTTTTTCTGGTTGTGGTATTTCGTCAAACAGTTTGCTAATCTATTTTGTTTAGATGTGTTTATATGTGTGTATGTAGTAAATAACAGAAAGAGATAACCATAGAACATACCTCAACCATATGCAATAAGATAGACAAGCCAAAACATCTCGAATCTTATTTATTCATAAAATAGAAGAACCTGCTACAATGGAGATGTCGATCTGGAATGTTCAACAGATGGCCAAGATGATAGACAATGGATAACAAGTATGAGATGCTACAAAATTCTCCCGACAATACAAAATAAGCCTCCAAAGGCTGGATAAGAGATGAAGACCAATGCCAAGTGCCAAACCCCTCACTGTTGGAAGATGCCACGCTTCGCTGGATAACTGAAGCTCCTCATTAATTCGTCCCTGGTGCCAAAGATGTCCAATGACCTCCAGAAAAATGCCAAACAGTAGATCGGGTGATGGTAAGAACAACCCAGGTGCCCAAATCTCCAAGATCCATCTCAACCTCTGTAGATCTGAACTCCTCCACTGAATGGTGCGCCCCACTGGATGACTGAAACCCTAATACTTCGGCCTCTCTCCTAGAGACCTCCAACAACTCCACCAATCCACTCGAATGATAGATCAGGTCACGACAATGAATACCCAAGTGCTCAAACCATCATAATACCTGCTAGATCCTTATATCTAGCTACCCTCCAAATAATGGTGCGCCCTCCTCTTGGGAAAACGTCCCACTCTCAATACAAATCGATCCTCCACTGAAAGACTCCGGAAAACCACCAAGAATGATGCCAAGACACCTGCAAAGGAAACACAATACCTGGAATTCCCAGAATCCCTTCTCCTCAACTAGGATGAATCCCTCCTCAATGAATGGTGTGCCCCCCTTTGTTGGAAACCCCCCTGCACAAGTAATTGATGTGGAATCCTCCTGCAAATGAGTAGATCTGGAACTAGAATGGTGTGGGAGAGTATTGCAGCTCTGAGACCAATATTGGGACAATCTAGGTTGAATCTTTCACCACCGAATCGTCCTCTAGGGTTTGTTAAGTCAAAACCCTCAAAACCCGCAATGTTGGGTTCACTAGCTAGAAGCCAAAAATCAAAAGATAAACATACATGAATCCCTGAGAAGAGGCCCTTGCCTTTCCTTTATACTTTTGGCTCACCTTGTCCCTCCAAAGTGACTTTCATTTGATTAATATTTAATTAATTAATTAAATCACTTTAATTAATTAATTAACCTTTTTACCTCTGAAAAGCTCCTTATCTCTCCTTGTGGCTTCCCTAGAACCAAAAGTCACTTCTAGCCATCCCATCCTGTAGTGTTGCTTCTCCCGATTCCAATGAGCTATTACATTGAGAGGTTCCTCCAAGTAATGTGCCCAAAATGACCTCTTCAGTGAATTCCATTGACTTGTAGCTCAAAATACTCAAAATCATGGAAATCATCGGAATGCAACGAAACCAAAGCCAACCTGTGTGAAATGGCTCATAATGATGGAATATGATGATCAATGCAAGTTGGACCCCACAATGCCTCTCAAATACCCCTGTACTCGCTATAACATCCATCCGACTACTCTAGTCATCATAAATCTCTGCACTGTGATGATGTCCCAAAGTGGGGACATTACAGAGGATGCTTGGGTTGAGCAAGAGAACATGTAGGTGTGGTGCTCCCTGAGGAGGCACATGACCTTGGAGATGCATCCGAGCTTCAGACCCTTAGGGGTAGCACTCATGCCTTGGACCCTTTCTCATTTATTGACATCACCTTAGAGCTTCACACGTGTAACTTGTAGAGGGAGTGCTTCACTCGTGTGGAGATACTTGTATCTTGCAGGTCGCTTGTATTGGACGAGGTCCACTAGTCATTGACAACCTCGCTTCACCTCTCACATAAATAGAGGAAGAAGAGACTCATTTATTGTTATAATTGTACTCTTTCCTTTGTACTTCTCTTATAGGAGGAGGGTGTCAGGATTCTCGAGGAAATCGAAGGAGAAGTCATGAAGAGAGAAGAAAACGTTTTTGTTGGGTGCTTGTTCTTGTGAGATGTCAGGGTTTGATCTTGGGATCAAGATGTCGAGGATGACAATCCCATAATCGATTACGCGCTTTTTTTGTTCTTCTTTATGCTTGGGTTAGAGATGCAAGAGGAGGAGCACTAGTGTTTCTTGGAGAAGTCTCGAAGCTACACCCGTGGCTTGATCCCCAAGGAGGCATCAGAGTTATTGTTGGGTGATAAACCCTAAATTGTACTTGTTCAGGAGGAAGAAAAGAGGAGACACCTTGCACCTGGCCAAGCAGTGCCTGCCAGTGGCGATTGTACTATAATGATCCCAAGCCAATTTTTTTTCTTGAAACCACTAACTACCACTGATTTGATAGTTATTGTTGTGCAGGTGGTTGTTGGTGTTTCGACCTTAGGGTTTGTTCCAGTTATTTAAATGGTGTTCATACAATATTTATCCAACACATGCAAGATCACAAACATACTCAAGATATGGAAAACACAAACATAGATTTGACCTTTATTATGAAGAGCATGAATCAGATACAATATAGAGTAGATCTGGAATAATCCTCAGATGGCCCGATAGATAATAGATATGAGATTCTACAAAATGCTCCCACTAATACAAAAGATGCCTCCAAAGGATGGATATAATATGAAGACCCAAGATGCCAACAACAGATGAACGCTCAACCCCCCTGGACTGCTGGTACGTCCTGTTGGCTGAAAGGGACCAATAATTCAGCCTAGCTGAAGGAGATGCTCAAATCGTGCCAAACTCCACCAAAATGTAGATCGGGACCAAGGAAACCTCTCTCGAAAGTTTGAAGCTCAAATATTCAATCCTCCTTCATCAATACCTAAAACCCTAATGCAATATGCGCCCTCCTGAAGCCCTGAATAAATCAACAGGTCATTCTGAATGAAGGACACCTCCAAAACCTCTGAAACTCTCTAGAATGGTAGATCGGGCTATGGAAACCCTGTAGGAGAAGTTTCAGGTCCAGATTCTAGGTAAAACTCCCTAGATCTGAGAAATACTAAATCACAGGACGTCCTCCTTGCCTCAAGGTCGTCCCAATCTGTAGCTGAAGATCTGATGGTGATATCCCCTCAAGAAAACCTCCAAAATGATAGTTGAGGACCTGCAAATAGAACCCAAGTGTTGGAATTCCCCCAAGCTCTTCTGAATGGCTAGATCAAACTCCTCTTCAAGTGATGGTGTGCCCTTGTTGGAAATTCCTGAATAGTATGGCCCTGCTACTTTTATGAATTGATTGGTGGATATGTGATGAGTGTAGAATGGTGTGGGTGGAGTCTTTCATCCCTGAGACCAAGCTTGGAATAAGGTGAGTGGGTCTTTCACCTCTGAGTTTCTCACAAGGGTTTGTAACAGCAAAACCCCCAAACTGTATGCTCAAGAGTAAGAACAAACAATTACCAAAATCCAGAATGCCTAATAGGTGCACCCCAACCTTCTATTTATACTTTTCTTCTATTTATCTGTTGAGTTAGGTTAACCCCTAGGGTTAACTCCTCCAGCTCTTCTATTCCTTCATTGAGTTATATTTTACTCTTTTTTCACCTTTTCATCAAGTCAAATTAAGAATATACCCTTAGTTTGGTTGACATTTCCCCTTAGTGTGGGACTATGGCCTAGTGGGGATGCCTAGGCCACTAAGTCTCCTCAATACCTCTTCATCAAGTGGTGGGGGACATTACATGTACTTTGTTGGAGTATGTTTGGTAGATCCTAGATTTTCCTTGGTTTTCCCTGCCTAGGCATCCAACATCTGATTACTTAATTAGGCTAGTCCTTTGGGGTTAATAAATAACATATCGAGACTATTCAAATGAATTATATACAGATGCGAATGAAAAGAAAATATTTTTAGAAAATAATAATACCTGGAATGGAGAATCTACAATCCAAAGAAGAG
>ML793338.1:22103-43243 GCA_009831015.1 Picea engelmannii | reverse complement strand
CCGTCGATTCACCTGAGATCGTTAGTTCCCATCGCATGGAAAAGCTACTAAAAAAAGGTCATTCTGGCGTTATTTCCCAACTCCATGCCATACAAAGCTGAGACACCCTTGGTGCCGCAAGACCTCCAATCCATCCTCTCTAAACATCAAGTGGTCTTTTCCACTCCCCAGGGACTCCCTCCTTCCCATGGTGTTCATGATCATTCCATTGCCCTTGTACCAGGAAGCCTTCCTCCCAATATTCGTCCCTATCGTCACCCCTTTTCCCAAAAAAAATAAATTGAGAAAATGGTTCAGGAACTCCTTAACACAGGCGTTATCCACCATAGTACGAGCCCCTACTCTTCTCCTGTGGTCATGGTCCTAAAGGAAGAAGGTTCTTGGTGAATCTGTCCTGACTTCCGTGCCCTCAAAAAACTCACCATTGAAGACAAATTTCTCATTCCTGTCATTGATGACCTCTTGAATGAATTGAGTGACACCCAGTTCTTTACTAAACTTGATCTTCATTCGGGATACCACCAGATACATATGAAAGAGGTAGAAATTCCTAAGACTTCCTTTAGAACTCATGAGGGCCACTATGAGTTTTTGGTCATCCCCTTTGGCTTGTGTAATGCCCCCTCCACCTTCCAAAGCCTCATGAATCATGTCTTCCGTCCTTTTCTTCGTCATTTTGTCTTAGTTTCTTTGATGATATCCTCATCTATAGAAAAACCTGGATAGACCATCTTGCTCATTTGGATCGAGTTCTCCATCTACTCTCTCATCACGAACTTTTCCTAAAATAGTCTAAATGTGCTTTTGGCGCCTCAGAAGTCGAGTACTTGATTCATCTGGTGGGAAAGGACGCGTCAAGGTGGATCCTAAAAAGATTGAAGCTATGAAAGATTGGCCTCACCCAAAGACTCTCAAAATATTGCGTGGATTTATGGGATTAACAGGTTATTATCGCAAGTTTGTTATGAATTATGGAAAGATTGCAACACCTCTCACTGCACTCCTAAAAAAGAAATCTTTTACTTGGAATCCAACAACTGCTCAATCTTTTCAAACCTTGAAGATGGCCATGTGCACAACTCTAGTCCTGGCCCTTCCTGATTTCACAAAGACCTTTCTCCTGTAATGTGATGCTTCAAGGAAAGGAATTGGTGTTGTCCTTATTCAAGAGGGTTGGCCTTTGGCCTTTACTAGCACGCAACTGTCTAAACGAAATCTGGGCAAATCAATCTATGAAAAGGAAATGTTGGCTATTCTTCATGTCGTTGATCTGTGGTGCCCTTATCTATTGGGGCAACGCTTCCAAATTAAGACAGACCATCAAAGCCTCAAGTATTTTCTAGAACAACGCATTTCCTCCCCAGAGAAACAAAAATGGGTGACTAATATCTTTGGATATGATTATGAGATCATTTACAAGAAAGGAAAAGACAATGTGGTTGCGGATGCACTTTCTCGAAAATATGAATATGAAGGATCCATTTTTTCTCTCTCCTTCATTGTACCGGATTGGCTCCAATTCGTTTGCCAGGAATGGCTACACGATCCCAAAAGTTCGCATCTGATACAACAATTGCAGTCCTATGCTCCAGTTTCCCCAGGGTACTCTTGTTTCCATGATGAGCTTCGATACAAAGGCCGTTTGTATTTAAGTAAACAATCAAAACTTAAATCCACGGTACTTTCTGAGCTTCATGCTACACCCGCAGTTGGGCACTCTGAGTTTACCAAAACCTATGACAGAGTCAAATGTTCTTTTTTCTGGGATGGTATGAAACAAGATGTTCATAATTTTTTCGTTGAATGTGATGTGCGTCAACGCAACAAGGTCAAAAAAGTCAAATCTCCTGAACACTACAACCCCTTCCGATTCCACCTGCTATTTGGAGGGATATCTCTATGGATTTTATTACAGGCTTACCCAAATCGGGAAATAAATTAGTCATCATGGTGGTTGTTGATTGCCTTTCTAAGTATGCTCATTTCTGTTCTCTTTAGTAGCCATTTATAGCATCAACTGTGGCTCAACTTTTCATGGATCAGGTCTTCAAGCTTCATGGCATGCCGCATTCTATTGTTTATGATCGCGACCCAAATTTCACCAACAATTTTTGGCAAGAACTGTTCAAGCTACAAGACACCCAATTGGATCTCAACATAGCTTATCATCCCCAGACTGATGGTCAAACTGAAGTTGTCAACAAGTGTTTAGCAACATATTTGAGGTGTTTTGCATCAGAAAAGCAAAATTAGTGGGCTCAATGGTTACCCCTAGTTGAATGGTGGTACAACGCTTCATACAAAACAACTACACACATGACTCCTTTTGAAGTGGTCTATGGACAAAATCCACCTTCAGTTCTCTCATACTTACCAGGTGTCTCGAAGGTCTAGGTGATTGACCAAACGCTTACAATTCAAGAGGCTATTATCCATACCCTCAAAGAGAATTTGGTCATGGCACAAAATCGCATGAAGCAACAAGCAGATCAAGGCCGCTCTGAACATCAATTTGCAGAAGGGGATCAGGTGTTTCTTCGACTGCAACCTTACAAGCAAAATTCCCTCAAGGCCGAGCATTGTTAGAAGTTGACGCCCAAATTTTATGGTCCTTATATTGTTCTCAAATGTGTGGGACAGGTGGCCTATCAGTTAGCTTTGCCCAGTCATTCTAATTTACATCCTATTTTTCATGTTTCATGCTTAAAGAAGGTGATTGGAACTAAGTGCCAAATTCAAACCAACCTTCCCGAGTTGGACGAAGAAGGATCGATTTGGATACAACCACAAGCAGTTTTGGACCAGCGTGAGTGTCGTCTGCGTCAGAGAACCATCAAGGAAGTGTTAGTCCAGTGGAAAGATACAACTCTAACAAATGCCACTTGGGAACTAGCTACCATTCTGCAGCAATTTCAACATCTCAAGCTTTGAGGACAAGGCTATTTTTAAGGGGGAGGACATGTTAGGGACCTAACCCTCACGTAGGTAGAACAATATATTCGGATTTAATAAAGGTCAATATTAATAAGGCCTTGCAATAAAGTAGAATAAGTCGAATGTAAGAAGACCTAATAGAAGGTTTTGCTTCTAGAAGGATATTCCTCTAGATGGTTCTTTTGATAAACATGTTTAGTGTAAATAGGAGTCGAGGGTATGAGAACCCTAGCTTGGATATTATTGTAATAGAGCTCTGCTCGACTGGAGTTTGCCCCCTCTAAGAGGCCCGTGAACATTGCTCTCAGAATCAAAGTGCTCTTTTTGGTGTTATTTTGATATCATTTCAGTGTTATTTTGGTGTTGTTCTGGTTTTATTGTTGTTTATCTGCCATTTTTAGCATTTTATTTTTCTTCTGCATACTTTTTATATTTGGAATATTACATAAAAAGATAAAGTAAATGTATTTTCCAGAAAGGACAAGTCGGCCCCACTGAAAAAAGTTCACTGGTCAATTTAGTATAAATAAGGGAGCCTCACTTCTCATTTGACACACTCCACTATAAAAAAGAGGCACAAATATAAGTGTGTGAGTTGCAACTGCTACATTCAATGAAGGAAGTGAGGTGCATGTCTGGTTGGTGTCTATCTCTCAGTCATATAGGTGCGCTAGGGTTTACATTGTTAAGTTATTGTTGGACTCTTTCTTATTGATTTTCTCTATAGAATAGAGCTTAGTTATTCTATCTTTGGCATGGATTTTATCTATAAAATGGTATTGGGTTTTCTCCCCTTATGAAGAAGGGTTTCCCACGGTAAACTACTATGCTCTACTTGGGGGTGGCACTTGAGGATGCCTATGGTAATTTCACAGAGATGAGAAGGTTGGCTCGTGATGATACCCCCTTTCCCTTGGCCATGCAACCAAAGGTCACTACCTTGGCGTGGTAACCAAATGGTGGCAATGTCATACTGCTAGGTATCCATGAACCTAATAGGTTGGCTCGTGATGAGAACCCCTATCCTCTGATTAGATCTTGTTTCTTATTTTCTGGGTCCCTCTTATTTCTTGTTGTGAGGCTCTTTATTTCCTTCTCGGGGATCCCTGGGCGAAGCATCTCGAGGTTTCATTTTTAGGCTTTAATATTTTACCAGCTGCTTTTACCTTCTGGGCCTTTAGCCCCTTCTTCCCACAAGATAAAGTGCAACCATACAAACAGGTCAATCGAATGGCCGAACAAGGGGAATGGGATAAATGAGCGGGAGATAAGATGAAATAGTGGTGCTATGATGGCAGCGAGTGATGGCTCTTCAGAAATACCCCCAGTGGCAAACCAAGACCTATGGGAACAGGCTTGCTAGAGCACCCTATCAATCTCCCCAAGCATGGTCAAGTGGGCTAATGTAAGATCCAAGCAGTTGTTAGAGATAAAAGGAATCAGATGCATATATTCAAAGGTATTAATGATCAAAAGTGACACATACCATGATACCTGGACCAATTACCTCATGGAGCAAGAACCTCCTCTGATACAAGACCAAGCCAAAGGTGATGGATGTTGCCGTTGCTGATAAGACGAATCTGATGAAAGAAGAAAAGGACGGGCCCTCCAGGGCCATGCTCAGGTCAATCCTGCTCTCGGTACTCCATGTCTAGGACTTGTGGGCCTCGAGACATGATATCCTAGTTATCCCTAAAAATCGGGGATAACATCTGGCTCCAACTCAGGGACATGTTCTCACCATAGAGCGCATGAGAACCTCAACATCTCTATAATAACCTACATAACTGCTCAAACTCGATAGGGGCATCAGTAACAAAAATGGGGCGGTAATGCCACCCCACCCTACATAGATATATAAACTGAAGAAAAGAATCAATAATGCAAATGTGAAAGCAGACTAACATGAAATGCAAATGGTATAATACACGGAAAATGCCTACTTACCTGCACTTACCTGTGAAATCAGGTCCCCCCACCTTGGTGGGGCTTGAGGAGGTGCTCATTGATAGGTAATGGGCGCCTTCTTCCCTCTAAAGTGGATAGATAATATGAGTCGTTGACTGATTCCATTCCAACTTTGAAGGGTCCGAGACACGACTGAGTGCTTCCTTTTACATTAGTTGGCTCTCCTTTCTGGGTATCCCACATCCATACCATGTCTCCCTCCTTGTATTTTATGATTTTGTATTTGGTCGTTCCTTGGACAACCCTTGTGTATTGTGCTGAGGGAGGGGGGTGGGCTTCTGCTGTAAAAACTTCCTTTTAAGACGGGTTGATTTGTACGTCATATTCATGTTTCTTTAATATATTTACTATCCCAATCTCTTTTTTTTTTGAATTCATTGAGGAGTTGTTGGTATTCTTCTTTCTTGGGCCATTCAATCTAATCAAAGTCTTCCTCTATTGCAAAGGACATATCTTCTGGAGAATACTTTTGAAGAGTTTGTATCATCTCGTTTTGTGCTTTGTCATTATTGACGGGGTGAGTAATATCCTGCAAGTGGTCCCCAGTTATTGGCACATTGAGGAGACGACCTACCGTTCCATTTTTCAAAGGCAATTGCAAGAATGTGAGGTCCATCTCAAGGGTGCCACCTAACATTGCACCAAACTTCCTAGACAACAACATTCGCCACACATCTGGGACATCAACTACCACAATGTCAACGTGGACCATCTTCTCTGGGTACTCCTTTAGGTGAACTTCAACATTCTCAACCACCCCATGTGTGGGTATGGCTTTAGATTCGAAACCACATACATTTATATAAGGCCGTGTGACCTTCAAACCCACTTGTCGCATGACTTTGAGTGACATCATGTTGGCACCAACACCTGTATCTAACATGCAATTGTTGAGGTTCTTGCCGTTCATTGTCAACGTCATGAAGAAAGGGGGGTTTTCACCATATTGGACCCTGAAGTGATCAGCTTGCAACATAATAGGAGGGTCCATAGGCTCATCTGATCCCGAAAAGAAAGTGTCAAATAGTTCCTTGATGGATGGGATCTTGATTACTTCTCTTAGGGGGACGTTTACATGCATTTTTGATAATGCCCCTTCGAATTCAAAGTTCAGGTCAACCTTGCCAGCCCTGGGTGTCTTAGGAAGAAGCATTTCCAAGGGTGGGGGCTTTGCCTGATTAGCAGGGGGTTGTTTCAAATTCTTTCTTCTGTACACCTGAAATTCCTGTTTCTTTATCTTTTCTCGTGATTCTTGATCCAGGTTGTTTATCACCACCATCCTTGTTGATCTGGCTACTTCTTTCATGGCTTCCTGATGTTCCGCATCTGTGATATTTATCTGAGGAAGCTCCATGAAACAATCTGTGTTGTTGACTTGTTGATGGACACTATTGTAAGGGCACTCATGTTCCCAATGTGCTTCGCTGCATTCCAGGCACCAAGGATTTTCATCAACAATGTTTGTAGGGGCCAAAGTGTTCGGAAATTCATGCTCGTTCTTTGGTTTATAAAATTGGCCCCCTTTCTGGAATTGTCCTTTGTATGGGATCCTAGGTGCCTGGGTCTGAGATCTTTCCAATTTGATGATCGTGTTCATCATTTCCTCTTGATTTTTTATGATACCATCCATAGAGGCTTGTAGCTTCGCGATACTGGTACATAGATCTGAAGTACGCTCATTATTGTGTACTATCTTTGGTTTAGTGTCTATCCTCCCCCTTGGGTTAGCAAAAGGCTCAATCTTGGATGAAAGGAGGTTCCCTTCTATTTTGGTAGCGAGCTCTTAGGATTCTTGAATGGACTGAGGGTTTTTGTCTCTAAGAAGATACCCTAGTTGGCGATTGAAAGATCTGGTGTAAACATGGATGAGGTAGTCATCTTTCGGATGATGTCTTGTAGAAATTCTTTGCAGTAAAGTCTCGAATCTAGTGTGGAACTCCCGAATGGACTCATTTTCATATTTGGCAAGGTTATTTAGTTGTGTGAAGAGCATATTAGGGTCTTCTTTGACACTCCATCTTTTGAGAAAGGCCTCTTCAAGTCTATCCATGGTTTTGATGCTTCCATCAAGAAGGCTTAGGTACCAATGCCTTGAGGCATCATAAAGAGTAGCGGAGAACAACTTCATGACTAGATCTTCAACATCATCACTAATGGGGTGAAGCTGAAAGAATGCCCAAAAGTTTCTCATATGCTCTTCGGCACTGATTGCATCAGTACCGGTAAATTTTGGCAACCACTTCTCATACTTTGGTGGCATTTGCCTAGGGTAGCCTGGTATGGCTGACATGTCTAACGGCTTGAAAAGAGTAGATGACCATTGTCTTTTATTGTTGGCTGGGTATGTTGTAGTGGTCTGAGAGCTAGACATGATTCCTAAAGGAAGGCTCTTCCCGAAAAGTGATTTAACAACAGGAGAGTTCTTGGGAGGCTTCCTTCTGAACGACAAAGGAGGATTATTGAACCTCTTTTTAGTTTGTGGAGTCGCCAGATAGTTTACTTGAAACTATCAAAGAAAAGGGAAAACACCCTAGTGGAGACGCCAGGTAAGCTTATAAGATAAGGTATATGAGGTAAGGCTTACCGAAAAGATTTGTCGTTTGAGGAGAATTGACTCAGTGTTCCCCGACAACAATGACAAAATTTTATCGCACAGTTCGTAGCTAGGTCAAATGGCTATAAGATGGAGGTCAAACTGGCGTAACAGGAACCTATCCCACCCAATGTCACCACGATGGGGAGGTTCTTTCTCTTTAGGGAGGTTAGGCCAAGGGGAGACATCCCCGGTAACTTGGAGTTTTAAAGAGGTAAAACTTAGAAGGACAAAGGTAAAGTTCCCCCTTCACAGGTCACCACCAAAACAGATAGTCCCGGCTAAACAACCAATAATGAAGTGAATCCCCAATGAAGAACACTTGCCTGGAACAAAGCAACAACAAACCAATATATGAAAGCTATATTTCAATGGGTTAGTACTTCATAAGACTATCTGCTATTTAAATAAGCAATTGTGGCTATAAATATTGACGAAGTCAATGTTTATCAATATAGCAATGCAAATAATATCACTTCCTCAATAGATACTGAAATGACATGGCATTTAATGTAACAAATCAACACGCCATCAATTAATGCCTAAATCACCATTCAATTACTCTTTAAACAAGAAGTTGTTGCATAAAGATGATATATTCAAGTATTACATCAACAACTTAGGGTTAGCAGTTAGTTAGGGTTTCAATTTAGAAAAGGGTTTGAGAGTTGTTTGATCACTTTCACTTCAATGCTGGAGGTCTAAGATCAGTGCCTTTGGGCTAATGGAGTCAATTTAATGGAGGATGCAAGGGTTGAAGGAGGATGACTAAGGACTAGAGGGAAGAGTTCTGAAGTGCTGCTATGGCAGGGCCTCAGAATCAAAACCCTAGGGGAGAGAGGCTCACTCTGGTGTTGCTAAAGCAAGGCCTCATGCTCTCTCCTCCTTCCTTAGGTTAACTTGGCAAAAACGACTAGCATGAAAGATAAATCAAGACAAGAGAGTGCAATGAGGGAGGGTGTTGCTATAGCAAGGCTTTATCATCAAACCCTAGAAGAAAATCAGCCCTAGGTGTAGATAACCTAGGCCCAGGACGTCTCCTCCTTCTTGACTTCTGGAAAGTATGACTAGCTTAGGGAGAAGAAGAAATGAGAGTGTAGTTATGGCTAGGCTCTTTCTGATGAAAGAAGAAAAGGACGGGCCCTCCAGGGCCATGCTCAGGTCAATCCTACTCTCGGTACTCCATGTCTAGGACTTGTGGGCCTCGAGACATGATCTCCTAGTTATCCCTAAAAATCGGGGATAACATCTGGCTCCAACTCGGGGACATGTTCTCACCGTAGAGCACATGAGAACCTCAACATCTCTAGCATAACCTGCATACCTGCTCAAACTCAATAGGGGAATCGGTAACAAAAATGGGGTGGTAATGCCTCCCCAGCATACATAGATATATAAACTGAAGAAAAGAATTAATAATGCAAATGTGAAAGCAGACTAACATGAAATGCAAATGGTATAATACACAAAAAATGCCTACTTACCTGCACTTACCTATGAAATCAGGTCCCCCCACCTTAGTGGGGCTTGAGGAGGTGCCCGTTGATAGGTAATGGGCGCCTTCTTCCCTCTAAAGTGGATAGATAATATGAGTCGTTGACTGATTCCATTCCAACTTTGAAGGGTCTGAGCCACGACTGAGTGCTTCCTTTTACATTAGTTGGCTCTCCTTTCTAGGTATCCCACATCCATACCATGTCTCCCTCCTTGTATTTGGTCGTTCCTTGGACAACCTTGGTGTATTGTGCTAAGGGAGGGGGGTGGGCTTCCGCTGTAAAAACTTCCTGTTGAGATGGGTGGATTCGTACATCATCTTCATGTTTCTTTAATATCTTCACTGTCCCAATCTCTTTGTTTTTGAATTCATCCAGGAGTTGTTGGTATTCTTCTTTCTTGGGCCATTCGATCTGATCAAAGTCTTCCTCTATTGCAAAGGGCATATCTTCTGGAGAATACTTTTGAAGAGTTTGTATCATCTCGTTTTGTGCTTTGTCATTATTGACGGGGTGAGTAATATCCTGCACGTGGTACCCAGTTATTGGCACATTGAGGAGACATACTATCGTTCCATTTTTCAAAGGCAATTGCAAGAATGTGAGGTCCATCTCAAGGGTGCCACCTAACATTGCACCAAACTTCCTAGAAAACAACATTTCCCACACATCTGGGACATCAACTACCACAATGTCAACATGGACCATCTTCTCTGGGTACTCTTTAGGCCAACTTCAACATTCTCAACCACCCCATGTGTGGGTATGGCTTTAGATTCGAAACCACATACATTTCTATAAGGCTGTGTAACCTTCAAACCCACTTGTCGCATGACTTTGAGTGACATCATGTTGGCACCAACACCTGTATCTAACATGAAATTGTTGAGGTTCTTACCGTTCATTGTCAACGTCATGAAGAAAGGAGGGTTTTCACCATATTGGACCCTAAAGTGATCAGCTTGCAACATAATAGGAGGGTCCATAGGCTCATCTGATCCCGAAAAGAAAGTGTCAAATCATTCCTTGATGGATGGGATCTTGATTGCTTCTCTTAGGGGGATGTTTACATGCATTTTTGATAATACCCCTTCGAAGTCAAAATTCAGGTCAACCTTGCCAACCCTAGATGTCTTAGGAAGAAACATTTCCAGGGGTGGGGGATTTGCCTGATCAGCAAGGGGTTGCTTCAAATTCTTTCTTCTGTACATGTGAAATTCCTGTTTCTTTAGATTTTCTTGTGATTCTTGATCCAGGTTGTTTATCACTGCCATCCTTTCTGATCTGGCTGCTTCTTTCATGGCTTCCTGATGTTTTGCATCTATGATATTTATTTGAGGAAACTCCATGAAACAATCCATGTTGTTGACTTGTTGATGGCCACTATTGTAAAGGCACTCATGTTCCCAATGTGCTTCACTACATTCCAGGCACCAAGGATTTTCATCAACAATGTTTGTAGGGGCCAAAGTGTTCGGAATTTCATGCTCGTTCTTTGGTTTATAAAATTGGCCCCCTTTCTGGAATTGTCCTTTGTACGGGATCCTGGGTGCCTGGGTCTGAGATCTTTCCAATTTGAGGATCATGTTCATCATTTCCTCTTGATTTTTTATGATACCATCCATAGAGGCTTGTAGCTTGGCGATATTGGTACATAGATCTGAAGTAGGCTCATCATTGTGTACTATCTTTGGTTTAGTGTCTATCCTCCCCCTTGGGTTAGCAAAACCCTCAATCTTGGATGAAAGGAGGTTCCCTTCTATTTTTGTAGCAATCTCTTAGGCTTCTTGAATGGAATGGGGTTTTTTGTCTCTAACAAGATACCCTAGTTGGCCATTGAAAGATCTGGTGTAAACATGGACGAGGTAGTCATCTTTCGGATGATGGATAGCGGGAATTCTTTGCAGTAAAGTCTCGAATCTGGTGTGGAACTCCCGAATGGACTCATTTTCATATTTGGCAAGGTTATTCAGTCGTGTGAGGAGCATATTAGGGTCTTCTTTGACACTCCATCTTTTGAGAAATGCCTCTTCAAGTCTATCCATGGTTTTGATGTTTCCATCGGGAAGGCTTAGGTACCAATGCCTTGAGGCATCATAAAGAGTAGCGGAGAACAACTTCATGACTAGATCTTCAGCATCATCACTAATGGTGAAGCTGAAAGAATGCCCAAAATTTTCTCATATGCTCTTCGGCACTGATTGCATCAGTACTGGTAAATTTAGGCAACCACTTTTCATACTTGGGTGGCATTTGCCTAGGGTAGCCTGGTATGGTTGACATGTCTAATGGATTGAAAAGAGTAGATGACCATTGTGTTTGATTGTTGGTTGGGTTTGTTGTAGCGGTCTGAGAGCTAGACATGATTCCTAAAGGAAGGCTCTTCCCGAAAAGTGATTTGAAAACAGGAGAGTTCTTAGGAGGCTTCCTTCTGAAAGACAAAGGAGGATTATTGAACCTCTTTTTAGTTTGTGGAGTCGCTAGATAGTTTACTTGAAACTATCAAAGAAAAGGGAAAACACCCTAGTGGAGTCGCCAGGTAAGCTTGTAAGATAAGGTCTCTGAGGCAAGACTTACCGAAAAGATTTGTCATTTAAGGAGAATTGACTCAGTGTTCCCCGACAACGACGCCAAAATGTTATCGCACAGTTTGTAGCTAGGTCAAATCGCTATAAGATGGAGGTCAAACTGGCATAATAGGAACCTATCCCACCCAATGTCACCACGATGGGGAGGTTATTTCTCTTTAGGGAGGTTAGGCCCAGGGGAGATGTCCCCGGTAACCTGGAGTTTTGAAGAGGCAAAAGTTAAAAGGACAAAGGTAAAGTTCCCCCTTCACAGGTCACCACCAAAAAAGATAGTCCCGGCTAAACAACCAATAATGAAGTGAATCCCTAATGAAGAACACCTGTCTAGAAGAAAGCAACAACAAACCAATATATGCAAGCTATATTTCAATGGGTTAGTACTTCATAAGACTATCTACTATTTAAATAAGCAATTGTGGCTATAAATATTGACGAAGTCAATGTTTATCAATATAGAAATGCAAATAATGTCACTTCCTCAATAGATTCTGAAATGACATGGCATTTAATGTAACAAATCAACACGCCATAAATTAATGCCTAAATCACCATTCAATTGCTCTTTAAACAAGACGTTGTTGCATAAAGATGAGATATTCAAGTATGACGTCAACAACTTAGGGTTAGCAGTTAGTTAGGGTTTCAATTTAGAAAAGGGTTTGAGAGTTGTTTGATCACTTTCACTTCAATGCTGGAGGTCTAATATCAATGCCTTTGGGCTAATGGAGTCAATTTAATGGAGGACGCAAGGGTTGAAGGATGATGACTAAGGACTAGAGGGAAGAGTTCTGAAGTGATGCTATGGCAGGGCCTCAGAATCAAAACCCTAGGGGAGAGAGGCTCACTCCAGTGTTGCTAAAGCAAGGCCTTGTGCTCTCTCCTCCTTCCTTAGGTGAACTTGGAAAAAATGGCTAGCATGAAAGATAAATCAAGACAAGCGAGTGCAATGAGGGAGAGTGTTGCTATAGCAAGGCTTTATCATCAAACCCTAGAAGAAAATCGGCCCTAGGTGTAGATAACCTAGGCCTGGGACGTCTCCTCCTTCTTGACTTCTGGGAAGTATGACTAGCTCAGGGAGAAGAAGAAATGAGAGTGTAGCTATGGCTAGGCTCTTTCTTCCTTGTTCAATGGCTGAAAATTTCTCTATTAGGGGACATGAGACAAGGACCTACTTGTGTGCTTGTCACCTAGGGTTTTTTGATTCAACAAATTATAAATACATGTAAGAAAATAAGACTACAACCATTAAATCAAGAAGTTTTGTAGAAAAATACTTACATTCATCAAGAAATAACCATGCAAACCCTAGTTGTAACACCTTCCTTCAAGAGAAAAACCATAAAATGCCAAGAAATGCCTTCCTTCAACAAGTGCGCCTCACTAAACCAACAAAAATACCCTAGTAGGGTGCTAAAATCAGACCTCACTAATGAGTGAGTGATGTGTCATGATAAAATGAGGCTAAAACTCCTCAATATATAGTGTATCAATGACCTAATTTACTTTTTAGGTCATAAAATGGCTGACAAGGCCAGAATATCAAAGTAATATTGTTTTTACATTAAATGTTCATTTAAAAACCCTAACTGAGAAAAATTAAGACGTCAAGCCCCACTAAGGGAGATGTTAGCCCTTTTTAGGGCAAATGCAGCACCAAAGGGCAAAACGTTGGTCCTCTTTGGGCCTCCAAATCATGCCACATATGCCAAATGCCCTATCAAATTGTCACACGCTCAGGTGACGTCATGAGATCCTAGGTGACATCCTGGGCCATCCAGGGCAAACGTTTCACTGGAAGTGGGTCAATCCCCCTAGGTCGGGCTCTACAAAAGTGCCTCTAATGAAACATCCTCTTCTTCTCTGGTGCAAAAATCTGATCAACCATTGTCCTATCTCTGCCCCCTAATGGGGTCTCAACATCCATCTGGTGAGCTCTTCAACCCCATGGAGGTTTGAATTGATCATCTACCCATGTGTACCGGTCCAAATGGTACCTGTCCATCGAGCATGGTCCTGCACAACAAAATCTATGCCCTCCATGGGCTCATTAGTCACAAAGATCATAGCAATGTCAATCACATATCATCATTAACATTATTAAACATATGCATAAAAACCTTGATACATCGGTCAATAGCTCAAAGACATTACAAAAACCTACAATACAAGATTGAAGAAAAAGACAAGACGTCCTATTGGGCTAGTATCCATGAGAAAAGGGAAGTCTCCAGGAAGGTTTCATCCAAGCCATGTTAGTGAGGTGATGCGGCTAGGGGATGTCCAGACATGTAGGTGAAGTGAGAGCCAAGGATGCATAATGTTATCTGTGGGTGCCTTTGTAGAAGGCGAGTTGTACCTGTTATGGATGCATTTTTTCCAAGCTCGTTCTTGCCTTTATTCTTTTCTTGCTTTATTTTCTTATTTTCTTTTTCTTTTTATTCAAGGGCTAACCAGAGGACACTGCCTTGGCATGGTGACCAGAGCTGACAGTGTTACCCACAAGTACTTTCACAGAGATGAGAAGGCTGGCTCATGATGAGACCCCCTTTTCCTTGGCCATGCAACCAGAGGTCACTGCCCTAGCGTGGTAATCAGATGGTGGCAATGCCATACTGCTAGGTACCCATGAACCTAATAGGTTGGCTCGAGATGAGACCCCCTTTCCTCTGATTAGATCTTGTTTCTTATTTTCCAGGTCCCTCTTGTTTCTTGCCGAGAGGCTCTTTATTGCCTTCTTGGGGATCCCTGGGCGAAGCATCTCGAGGTTTCATTTTTAGGCTTTTATCTTTTACCAACTTCTTTTACCTTCTGGGCCTTTACTCCCTTCTTCCCACGAGATAAGGTGCAACCCTACAAACAGGTCAATCCAATGCCCAGACAAGGGGAATGGGATAAATGAGTGGGAGATAAGATGAAAGAGTGGTGCTATGATGGGAGTGGGCGATGGCTCTTCAGAAATCCCCCCAGTGGCAAACCAAGACCTATGGGCACAGGCTTGCTAGAGCACCCTGTCAATCTCCCCAAGCATGGTCAAGTGGGATAATGTAAGATCCAAGCAGTTGTCAGAGATAAAATGAATCAGATGCATATATTCAAAGGTTTTAATGATCAAAAGTGACACATACCATGATACCTGGACCAATTACCTCATGGAGTAAGAACCTCCTCTGATACAAGACCAAGCCGAAGGTGATGGATGCTGTCGTTGCTGACAAGACAAATCTGATGATAGAAGAAAAGGACGGGCCCTCCAAGGCCATGCTCAGGTCAATCCTACTCTCGATACTCCATTTCTAGGACCTGTGGCCCTCGAGACATGATCTCCTAGTTGTCCCTAAAAATCGGGGATAACAATGCTCAATTCCTATATCTATCTCTTATTCCACTTCTTGTAAAGTTTCACATTGCAAAAAGACTTCAAGTTTTACATTTACAGCAGTAGAAGATAATGAGATTGACATAACAGTGCACACTCAGACTTAAATCAAATTCAGAAATCCGTGGGTATAACAAGATATCTCTTTGGTTGGTATCTTACAAACTCCCTTGAAGGTGATATCTCAGATGTAAAATTTACTCAGGTTGAAGACATATTAAATTTGAATAGTAAATTTGAGATATTCTCTGGATGGGTATATTACAAGAGGCATAATCAAGGCCGAGTCTATGATAGATTTCTGAGGTATATTCCAACAAATTTATGGTAGACTTCTGAGGAATATTCCAGCCCAAGTTTGGTTTAGGCTCGGATTGTTTTTAAATCATTCAAACATATTCAAAACATAAATTGTGGTATCACTTAAGGCCTACCTTTGAGAGATATTTTACAAAATTTTGAGATATATATATATATATATATATATTTTTTTTTTTTTAATTTTGTAATATTATCACGAGGGTTCTTGCAGGAGGAGGGACCTGTGTAGAGGAATCTCAAATCCAGTACACTCATAGGAGCACCACACTCTCCCTGGTAAAGAAGATTCTAGGTTGGATTGTTTTTTTTTTGTTTAAATTGATATGCCTCTAACTTACATTACAAGTAGGTGTTGTAGCTGCGATAACAGTCTTTAGTTGCAAGCTAAGTTGATCTTCCCTCAAGGAGATATTCTTGGTCTGGTTGTTCTTGTTTCGGGCAGGTTATCTTGTTAAATTCCATGGAGGTTTCCATGGAGGCAGGTCACCAGTGATAGCTCTAAGAGGGAGCTATAGTGACGATTGGAGAAGGCAACTTATTAGATGATCTTTGGTTTGAGACATGAAGCAGTGTGACCAGATTTTGTATAGATTGAAAGTTCAACCAGTTATGGCAAAGGAGACTAGAACTCTTCCTGTTCTAGGCTTCCACAGCTTCGGGGCTTCCATAGCTCCACAGCTCCGTGCTGAATATGATGGAATTTATATAGGTTGTGCTCTTGGCACAAATGCCAAGGGATCTTTTCCGAGCAGTGACAACATATCCAAGGGGATCTTGGACTTTGTGCATTCATATTTGTGTGGGCCTGTGACAGTTGCTTCCTTGAGTGGATCTGGTCTCATGGATGAGACAGTTGCAATAACTGTGACAGGTTGGTCACAGGGACATGTTGGACACTTTAGGGTATTTGGGTGTCCAGTTCACATTCACGCACCCAAGGAGAAAAGGATAAAGTCAGACCTTTCAGTCAGGAAGCGTACATTTGTTGAGTACCATGAATCGTCGAAGGCATATTGGATCTACATCCCAGGTTATATATAGATTGAGGTGAGCAGGGATATTTTCTTTGAGAAGGAGGTAGCCTTCAGGAGATCTAGAGGATCTCACATGCAGATTAACAGTGAGACACAGGAGGAGATGGTTTCTTCTCCCCCTCGACCTTCAATAGCTTAGAAGAAGACAATTGAGCCTGTTGATCCAATACATCCTATTGATGTTCCTAGAGATATTGCAATAGGTCGGCAAAGGCCTGCCTGGGCTCATTCAAACTCTACAGGAGACATAGAGATATGCACTCCTCATGGTACTTTCAGAGAAAGTAAGAGACCTTAGAGATTCTCGAGCTATGTTGAAGCTATGAGCCACATCATTGATTCCAAGCCTTCCTGTTATGAGGAGGCATCCAGTCAACCAGTATGGAGAGATGCCATGATGGAGGCTTATCAATCCATCATGAAGAATGATGTGTGGAATATTGTTTTGAGACCCAAAGGGAAGTCTGTGGTCACTTCCAAGTGGATTTATAAGATAAAACATGCAGCTGACGGAAGCATTGAGAACCACAAAGCGAGATTTGTGGTCATAGGATTCTCTTAGGTGGAGGGAATAAACTATGAGGAGACCTTTGCTCCTGTTGCTCGATATACCTCCATTCAAATGATTATTGCACTTGCTTCAGCCATGGGTTGGAGATTACTTCAGATGGACGTGAAGAAAACTTTCCTCAATGGTGAGATTGAGGAAGAGGTCTATATCGAGTAGCTAGATGGTTTCGTAATGCATGGGAAGGAGTCCCATGTCCTCGTGCTTGGTATGTGAGGATTGATTGATACCTGATGAGTTTGGGTTTCAGCAAGAGTGTTGTTGATGTCAACCTGTACTATAACGTTGTTGATGGTGAGTCCTTGATTCTGATTTTGTACATTGATGATTTATTTCTCATCGGAGTAGAGCATCTCATTGCTTGTTGCAAGCATGATTTGACCTCTGAATTTGATATGAAGGATCTTGGCATGATGCATTATTTCTTGGGACTTGAGGTGTGACAAAGAACTGATGAGATCTTCCCGAGTCAGGGGAAGTTGAGATCTTGAGGAGATTTGGGATATTGGACCATAAGTGCATGAACACACCGATGGTGATGAATCTGAATAAGTTGAGTGAGTCTTCTTCCGATACAGACTTAATTGATATGAACTTACACCGACAACTGATTGGATCATTGATGTATCTGGTTAACACCAGACATGATATTTGTTATGCAGTGAATTCACTTAGCCAGTTCATGAGTCAATCGAGGGAGATACATTGGGTGGCTGCAAAGCATGTGTTGAGATTTTTGCAAGACACAGTTGAATATGGCCTGAGACATGCTTCCAGTGTTATGTTGATTCAGATTGGGCAGCGAGGGCAATTGACAAGAAGAGAATCTTAGGGTGTTGCTTCAATTTTTGGATCTGCCGTGGTTTCCTGGTGTAGCAGGAAACAAACTTTTTTGGCTTTGAGTACCACAGAAACCTAGTATGTTGCAGTATGTATGGAAGTATGCAAAGCAGTGTGGCTTCGGAAGCTCCACGTTGGATTGTTTGATAATATATTGGATCAAACCATGATTCATTACATTCGAGATATGGTGTAGAGGAAGACAGTACTAGTGGAGTACCTTCCTATAGATGAACAAATTGAAGATGTTCCCACCGAGCCTCTTGCCAAGTCGAAGTTCGAGTACTTCCATGATAAACTTGGAGATAATTGTCCCTCTTGTTAAAAGGGAGTATTGATGGTTGCAACTTTGTGAGACGATCTTCTATGACAATACTCCTCGATGGACTGAGTTGAGTATGACACTTATCAATGGAATGATAAGTTTTATTAGGCTGGTGCCCAAGGACCTTTGGATTGTAATCCATTTGGTTGAGATATCTCTCTAGGTATTCTCCCTAGAGTAGTGGGTTGGGTCGACTTGTGAGGACACTCTCCAGATCTTCTCCCCAGGGCAGTGGGTTGGGTCGATCTATGAGTGTGTTGTGCCTTCTCCCTATCTTCTCCCCGATGGACTGAGTTGGGTTGACCTGAGATGGGTCTTCTCCTCAGTTGTGTTGGGTTGGGTTGACCTGAGACGAGTCTTCTCCCCAGGTCGATGGGTTGGGTTGACCTGAGATGGGTCTTCTCCCCAGGTGGATGGGTTGGGTTGATATGTGGGGATGTCCCTGATCTTCTCCCCATATCGGGATGGGTTGACTTGGAGAACACTCCTCTGAGACAGAGTTAAGCATGACAGTTGTGAGAGTAGTGACAAAGTTGTCCTGGGGTGGCACCCAACGTCCCATGGGAGTAGACCATGAGGACACGTCCCTTGGGAGTTGACCAAGTGGACACGTCCTGGGCGAGTAGGTCCTTGATGATGCACTATGGGCAAGTAGGTCCTAGTGCCACACTACGGGCGAGTAGGTACTAGTATATTCTAGTGGTGATGAGGCCCTATAAACAGTCCACATTGGGTGTAGCCATGTGCGATGTGATGATGCTACCAGTAGCATGGTCTACGTGACCATGGCATGGTCAAAGGAAAACATCATGGAGAATACCTCCCTGGATAAGGAGTGTTGATGTTTCTAGTAGTTGTGGGAGGTATTCACCTCCGGGACAACCTTTCTTATAGGAGAAGATGCCAAGACATCAAAGGATAACCATTGAAAGAATTAAAGAAGCCCCAGAAGAAATCTGTTTCTCCAAAAGTCAAGTCGGCCTACCAGAAAAAGATAAAGTAAATGTATTTTCAAGAAAGGACAAGTCGGCCCCACTGAAAAAAGTTCACTGGTCAATTTAGTATAAATAAGGGAGTCTCCCTTCTCATTTGACACACTCTCCACTTTGAGAAAAAGGTGCAAGTCTAAGTGTGCGAGTTGCAGCTACTACATCCAATGAAGGAAGTGAGGCACATGTCTAGTTGGTGTCTATCTCTCATTCATAGAGGTGCACTAGGGTTTAAATTGTTGAGTTATTGTTGGACTCTTGCTTATTGATTTTCTCTAGAGAATAGAGCTTAGTTATTCTGTCTTTGGCATGGATCTTCTCTATAAAAATGTATTGGGTTTTCTCCCCTTGTGAAGAAAGGTTTCCTAGGGTAAACTAATATGCTCTACTCGGGGGTGGCACTTGAGGATGCCTATGGTTGGGTGGCAATGAAAGAACATTGCCTATGGAAAAATGAGCAATCCCATAATTCTGTTTTTCAATTTGTGCTTGGTTAATCTTCTTGAGATCCGAGTTGTTTACTACAGTTAGTCTAGTATTCAAAAATTCAACACCCCGTTGCCCAAATATTTTCAAGGGATCAAGCATTTTCAGTCACTCTTTCTCTCATAATTTTAAATTTCCTTTTGGTTACTTTATTCTACATTCTAGTTCTACCATATTGCAATCTAAATTCATAAGTGTATCTGATTTGTAGGATTATATGTTTATGTTATCACTGAAATTTCGTCCGCACATGGCGACAAGAACTCAACATCGTCAAACAGGAATAAAGTCATTCATGGAACTGAATTCATTTCACAGCATTGCAAAAAGGTCAAAAACTATACAAAGTAACCAAAAATCAAAGGGCACTTTACAGAAGTTGGGTGCGCGCGCATATGCGCGGAACAGGAACGTACAATGCGCGCATGCGTGCACGACGCGCGGCTGTTGGCGCAAAAACCCGCGCACCTGCTAAACAACGCATTTATGGAATTGGTCGGCCTCCCAACCACTTATGGATCAGCTCCCAAGCCGATTTGACTCCCAAATCTGAGCTGAATCCGCATGGTAGGCTGGTCAAAGACCTAATTAAGCCCTAAAGAGCCCCTTTTCAAACCTCAAAGGAGTTACATAATCACCCAATGCAATGCTATAAAAAGCCATGAGGAAACCTCATTTTCTCAAGGAATTTCATGTAATGTTATGCTGCTTAGATTGTTTTAAGGACTCACTCCTTGACAATAACACATTAGCACCATTTCATTGAGCCATTCACCTCTCCATTGAGTGAATGTGCTTGGAGTTCTTTCACCATCATTCTCATTTTCTTATTGTAAGGAGAGCAAGTTTGTGAGGGCCTCAAGAGCCTTCCTTTGGAGGAAGAAGGAACCACAATTCTCTTTCTTCATTGTGCTTTGATTTCATCAATAGACCAGCTCAAAAACATTGGTGATATTGGTCTTTTTGTGTTTGTTATTTCTTTATCCATACGCTCATAGTTTTAGTTTGTTTTAATTTAATTCTTGTCTATAGTTTTGTTGTTCTTTTTCTAACCCTTTCCTCTACAGCTGTCATGCTCAGCAAGACCCAACTGGGCATGTAAGCACCCTTTATTTTCTCACCAAATGACGAATTGGGTGCAAACAGATTAGCGACCATACTGGGGACAAGGTATCAATTCCTCCCTCATTTGGGTTTATTTTGCTTTCCTTTTGCCTTCATTAACTTGCAGGTGCACAAATCGGCCTCTGCCGACCTGCTAACCAGTCAATTCAAGGGAGAATTGAGAGAAATCCATCCGGATTTCCTCTCTCGGTCGTTTTCCACAGGCACGTGGGTATTTCACCCCACAGACGCGCATCGGGCGTGCATGCGCCTTTACCGCAATCTGTCGTTGCGTGCATGTGCTTTGTATCTTGATTCTGAACGTGCATCAGCGCTCTGCGCGCGCCTGTCTACACTAAGGGCCGCGCATTTCGCACTAAATTTTACATTGTAAGGTCTTGGATGTGGGGAAAGTCATTTTCCTTCTTAAGAATGATGTTATGCATGCTCTAAATACTGCACCACTTAGACCCCTCAACTTATAAAGGGGATAGTCAAACAAACATAGGCACTTAGGT
>ML793337.1:208924-224053 GCA_009831015.1 Picea engelmannii | reverse complement strand
AAATATTTGTGACTATGTACCTTGTACTTTGTGTCTAATTCCACATTGACTTCACATAAGTCAAAAAGGTGGAATTTGTCACTTAAGGCAAAAGTGACAATTAATTCACTTTGTGGGTGAATTGAGGGACATAAAGTGAACTTAGCAAGCTTAACCCAAAGTGGGTTTCTTAGTGAGATTCTTTTGGGATGATCTCACCCATTGATTATATGTGGCTTGGAGTGATCTAGGCCATTCATCTTTAGGTTTCCTTATGGATGGTTCAAGAGGGGCACATAGGCTCATGAGAGGCTCATTCACTCATTTGTTCACTTGGAGAGTTTTAGAGGGAGCATTGAGAAGAGAATGGAGGCATTGGATGAGGGAAGCTTGGGCACCTACTTTCATGGAGGGCTCATGGAGACTTTGACCCTTATTATTTTGTGGTGAGTGTTCTTGCTTTGAGGAGGGCGCACTCTAGGAGGACGGCGTAGGCTTAGCAGGCACTAGCATTACCTAAGCTATTGAAGATCTGATAGATTCAATGTGGAGGTAGCATACAACAACTTGTTTGTATGCAAGCCTCAAGGGCTTCTTCATCGGTCAAGGGAGGATCAAGGGCGCTTCAGTTTAGTGGGATAGGCAACAAAAGGAAAGGGCGCATCTTCTTGGGCGCATTCTTCTTGGAACTTTCTAGCAAGGCTTGAGAGGAGCTTGCTACTTGTACAAGTTCCATTGTGTTTGCTTACTTGTTGTATCTCATGCTTTAGACATCACATATATACACTTTCATTCTAAATTGGTTTTCCCCGGGGGGGTTTTATCCAGGGTCATGATGACCAAAAATACCTGTGTTCATTTTTCATGGATGCTTAGTGTTTAAATCAGCAGTAGGAGCTTGTTAAGATCCTAGAGGAGTGCTATATGTTTTGAGGTTTGCATGTGCTAACACTTGGTTACTAAAACTACTTGCAAGGGCACCTTAAAAGAACATATAACCATCAGTTGAGGCCAGAAGTAAACAGACATGTTTGCTGTCCTAAAACGCAGCAAAGGACAGATTTGCATAACCAAACCTAGAGCCCAACAAGAGGTCATAAGACAGGCCTGTTGGGCAGCCCTCATATTTCCTCAAAAATCTACATGGTATCAGAGCCTTGGTGGCTAAGTTTGGCTGATTTGTAGAGCATATAGTGGGCAGTTTTGTGGGACTGTTTTGGACAGTTTGGGCAGCCTTTTTTCACACCTATGTTGACAGAATAGAGGCTATACTCTTTTGTAGTGTGTAGCATCAGTTTGAGTTTCAGAGGACAGCCATGTCGGTGTCTCAGATGAGGGCAAAGGATAGGCTAGCCGGAGCTAGCAATGGGTTCCCTTGGAAGACCAGGATCATATATGTCTTGGAGGATCTTGAACTATGGGATATAGTTCAAGCTCCTGTGGTGATTCCTCTTGTCACTGCTCCCTTGTTGGTAGCAGAGTTCAACAAGAGGAACATCAAGGCAAAGAGGACTATTTGTGATGCAGTGAGAGACCATGTCATACCCCATTTGATTGGGAAGGACTATGCCTTTGAGATGTAGGCCTCATTGTGCAAGCTCTACAAGAGTCCCAATCAAAACCGTAAGATGGTTCTGCAGGAGAAGCTCAAGGGCATTCAAATGCTCAAGTCTGAGTTTGTGACATCATACCTTGGGAGATTTACACAAATTCAAGATGAGTTGGCAGCAGTTGGAGAGATTGTGGATCCAGACTCTTTGGTGAGGACAGCCTTAAACGGCTTCTCCAAACCTTTGGGTTCATTTGTGCAAGGCATAGTGGCCCGAGAGCTCATGCCCAATCGGGAGAGACTCTGGGACAACTTTGTTTAGGACGAGCTAAGATGCAGCTCTGGGTCTTCAGGACAGCAGCGTATATCTGAGGGTGATGAAGATCTTGCTCTTTGGACAAAGGGCAAGAGGAAGGTCGGCCAGGATGCTAGATAAGGTCCCAAGATGGGGGCCAAACCATAGGAGAGTGGCAGTGGGCAAAAGAGAGATATGAGCAAAGTGAAGTGCTTTGCTTGTAAGAAGATGGGGCACTATGTTGGACAGTGTCCCAACAGGGAGAAGAGGTCGGGTAGTACAGCAACTATAGCAGATGAGGCACAGTTTGAGAGGGAGTGTGCCTTCCTTATTTGTTGCACTTCAATTGAAACGACACCTAGCATTTGGTATATAGACAACGGGGCTTCGAGCCACATGACTGGTGTTAGAGAGCACTTCATTGACCTCGGAGATCCAGAGGTCAAGATGGAGATTGCTCTTGGTGATGACACCATCGTCAAAGTTGTTGGGCATGGCACAGTTACTTTTCAGAGGGAGAGTATGCCACCCATTTTGTTTAGGGATGCGTTGTACGTCCCTGGGTTGAAAAAGAATCTGATATCAGTTTCCACCCTCCAAGATAGGGGTCTTGAGGTGTCCTTCAGAGAGACAAAGGTCCTCATACACACTAAGGGGTCTCGTCTCACCTCAGGGCAGGTGATTGGAGTGAGGGATGGTAAACTATACAGATTTATTTTTCAGCCCCTGCGTGCTTTGGCAATGAGTAGCGACAGCAGCAGTCAGTTGTGTGAGTTGTGGCATCGAAGGATGGCTGACCTTCATCATGGGGCTCTTGGAGGGCTGAGAGAGGTTGTGACAGGAGTGCCACAATTCAGCTTAGAGCATCGGGATGTGTGCAGAGGATGTGCCCTTGTTAAGTTTCCCAAGGTTGTTTTCCCCAGCAACGATAGCAAGTCAGCTAGGATACTGGATTTAGTACAAACACGTGTGTGGGCCTATGTCTCGTATGTCCTTGAGTAGTTGTGAGTATTATCTCACATTCATAGATGACCACTCAAGGAAGTCCTGGATCTATTTCCTAAAGGCCAAGAGTGAGGTCTTCAAGAGGTTCCAAGAGTTCAAAGCTCTTGTGGAGAACCAGAAAAGAAAGAGGATCAAAGTCTTGCGATCAAACAATGGAGGTGAGTATGCCTCCATAGAGTTTGCATACTTTTATACCCAAGGAGGGATCAGAAGACAAATGACCGTGCCTTACAACCCCCAATAGAACAGGGTTGTCGAGAGGAAGAACAGGGCCATTACAAATGCAGCGAGATCTATGTTGCATGATCAAACTTTGCCTTTATACCTATGGGCTGAGGCAAGTGTTGTTGCAGTTTATCTGCAAAACAGGAGTCCCCACATGGTTTTGGGGAAGAAGACTCATGAGGAGGCCTTCACTGGTAGGAGGCCCGATGTTGAGCACGTTCGGATTTTTGGATGCTTGACATACTCTCATGTCCCCTCAGAGAAGAGGACAAAGTTAGACCCCACAGCCTAGCAGGGGATCCTAGTTAGTTACTCAAAGGTCTCGAAGGCCTACCAGATCTACATTCCATCACAGCGGAGAGTGGTGGTGATCAAAGATGTTAGATTTGAGGAGGGTAGAGCTTTCATGAGGTCTCTCGTGTCAAGAGACAGTATTGAGGAGTTCCCGAAGACTCAAATTGATGTTTCAGAGGGAGCACAGCCTCAGGTGTCAAGTGCACCAGTTTCAGGGGTGATGGGGTCACCTTGCACAGCTTCAGGTTCACAGTTGCAAAGGGTTCAACCAGAGGGTGCATGCAAAGGCTTCAGGATCTCAAAGTGTTGGGATTAGATCTGAGGCGGAGACTCTTAGGCACATAGATATTACTTCTCCTTTGGTTACTCCAGGGAAGAACAAACCGAGATGATTTCAGGAGACCCTGAAGGAAGCCAAGGAGAGCCCAAGAGATTGTTCAGAGAGAGCAGAGCTCCAAAGAGGCCGAGTCCTACTTGGCGATGGTGACGAGCATCACAGATGCAGAGCCCACGACATTTGCACAGGCATTTGACCAGCAAGTTTGGCGAGAGGCCATGTTGGAGGAGTAAGACTCGCAATGATGTATGGGAGGTGGTGTCGAGGCCAGTGGGAAAGTCATTTGTGACTTCTAGATGGTTCTATAAGACCAAGTATGCTACAGATGGCAACATAGAGAAACACAAGGCCCAATTTGTGGCACGTGGATTCTCTAAGGTAGAGGGAGTTGATTATGATAAGACATTCGCACTAGTTGAGAGATACACTTCCATTCGAAGTATTATTGCCATAGCAGCAGAGATGCGTTGGAGGATACATCAGATGGATGTAAAGACTGCATTTCTCAATGGATTTATTGAGGAGGAGGCGTACATTGAGCAGCCATATGGGTTTGACCTGTGTGAGAGAGAATCTCACGTGTGCCTTCTGAGAAAGGCACTGTATGGTCTGAAGCAAGCTCCCAGAGCTAGGTATTCGTACATTGACTCATATTTGCTTCAGAGGGGGTTTGAGAAGAGCAATGTTGATCCTAACCTCTATTACATCATTAGAGGTGAGGACACGCTTATTCTCATTTTGTATGAGGATGACTTGTTCATCACGAGAGTGGAGCATCTCATAGTTGAGTGCAAGATGAGTCTTGCATCAAAGTTTGAGATGGCTGACATCAGTTTGATGCACTATTTCTTGGGCATGGAGGTATGGCAAGAGGAGGGTCATATCTTCCTGGGACAGGGGAAGTATGTTGCAGACATCTAGAGCAGATTTCAAATGGAGGCTATGTCGACACCCATGGCCACCAACTGGAAGAAGCTTAGCACTTCAAATTCCCAGTTGGTGGATGCTACAAGATACAAGCAGTTGATGAGATCGTTGATGTATCTGGTCAAAACACTCGACCAGATATTTGTTTTGTCGTGAACACTCTCAACCAGTATATGGTGGAGCTGAGGAGTGTTCATTGGATTGGAGCAAAACATGTTTTGAGATACATTGCAAGTTCAGTGGATTATGGTCTGGACTATGTCAGAGGGGATGGAGTGAGTTTGGTTGGCTATTGACAGGAAGAGGACCTTGGGGTGTTGTTTTGGGTTGGGATCAGGACTTGTTTCCCGGTACAGCCAAAAACAGAAGTCGGTTGCTTTGAGTTCAACCGAGGCAGAGTATATGGTGACTAGTCAGGCCAGTTGCGAGGCCATTTGGCTTCGTAAGTTACTAGTGGGATTATTTGGTCAGGAGTTGCCTCCGACTGTCATTCACTGCGATAATCAGAGTTGTATCAAACTCTCTGAGAATCCAATGTTCCATGACAAGTCGAAGCATATAGAGATTAGATACCACTTCATCAGAGATTGGGTTCAGCAAGGGGCAGTACAGCTTCAGTACATTCCGACTAATGAGCAGGTTGCAGACATTCTCACCAAGGCCTTACCAAGGGACAAGCATGTCTACTTCAAAGACAAGATGGACTTGGTGAGAAACACTTTCCTCGATAAGAGGGAGTGTTGAGTTTTGGTGTATACCTTGGGAAGTGGTCCCCTTGTGGTTGTGAGTCTCTAACCACAAGAGGGAAATATTTGTGACTATGTACCTTTTACTTTATGTCTAATTCCACATTGACTTCACTTAAGTCAAAAGGGTGGAATTTGTCACTTAAGGCAAAAGTGACAATTAATTCACTTTGTGGGTAAATTGAGGGACATAAAGTGAACTTAGGAAACTTAACCCAAAGTGGGTTTCTTAGTGATCTTTTGGGATGATCTCACCAATTGATTAGATGTGGCTTGGAGTAATCTAGGCCATTCATCTTTAGGTTTCCTTATGGATGGTTCAAGAGGGGTGCATAGGCTCATGAGAGGCTCATTCACTCGTTTGTTCACTTGGAGAGTTTGAGAGGGAGCATTGAGAAGAGAATGGAGGCATTGGATGAGGGAAGCTTGGGCGCCTACTTTCATGGTCATGGAGGCTTTGACCCTTATTATTTTGTGGTGAGTGTTCTTGCTTTGAGAAGGGCGCACTCTAGGAGGAGGGCGCAGGCACTAGCATTACCTGAGATATTGCAGATCTGACAGATTCAGTGTGGAGGTAACATACAACAGCTTGCTAGTATGCAAGGGCTTCTTCATCAGTCAAGGGAGGATCAAGGGTGCTTCAGTTCAATGGGATAGGCAACAAAGGGAGAGGGCGCATCTTCTTGTGCACATTCTTCTTGGAACCTTCTAGCAAGGCTTGAGAGGAGCTTGCTACTTGTACAAGTTCCATTGTATTTGCTTACTTGTTGTATCTCATGCTTTAGATATTACATTTTCATTCTAAATTGGTTTTCCCCGGGGGGGTTTTATCCAGGGTCATGTTGACCAAAAATACCTTTGTTCATTTTTCATGTATGCTTTGTGTTTAAATCAGCAGTAGGAGCTTGTTAAGATCCTATAGGAGTGCTATATGTTTTAAGGTTTGCATGTGCTAACACTTGGTTACTAAAACTACTTGCAAGGGCACCTTAAAAGAACATATAACCATCAATTGAGGGCAGAATTCTTGGCAGAAGTAAACAGACCTGTTTGCTGTCCTAAAACGCAGGAAAGGACAGATTTGCATAACCAAACTTAGAGCCCAACAAGAGTTCATAAGACAGGCCTGTTGGGCATCCCTCATAGTTCCTCAAAAATCTACATTACCCACAACCTCTCATAGGTCCATGTGCCTATCTCAGGCACAAATCACTCCAAACTCTGGAGGTTTTTGGGCACCCCACCCGCTAAGATTGTATTTTTTGCACAGGCAACTTTTTATCATATTTTTTGCACCAGCAATTTTTTTCATATTCTAGGCAAATTTTATCATATTTTTTGCATTGGCAAATCTTTTTGAATTTCATTGTCATCAAATCAAACACAAACCAGGGAACTTAGATCACGGGGTGGTAGAAAAGTGTGAGACATAAAAGCATATGGGCACTCTTGAGATAGAGTCAACTCCACTAATGGATGCCATCTCCAAAAAGGTTTGATCCAATTGGTGTCCACATCTTAAAACGGCCTCATTACCTCCTTGCTTTCCAATATGAATAACAAGTTACAGTTCTCCTACAAGATAATGCTCGTGTCTTACTATTAATTGAACTTGAGTGCGAAACTCTAAGGTGCACCCTGCCTCCTACTATAGTAGTTGTGGCTCTTCTAAGACTAAGACTGAAACATTCATCATGAATTCAAAAGAACGTTATAATGAGGCCTCATTACTATGGTCTAAAATTATTGATCTTTTTCTTTTGTACTGCTGACTATCTTAAAGTGTTTCCTCTTTTGCCTTCACTATGAATAGGATTGCCTACAAGCATGAACCTTTGAACTAGGTGAACTGAGTATGTCCTTCTCCTCTAAATAGTAAAGCTAGGCAACTCAGACTAGAAAAATAATATGACCATGTTTTGCAGCTTCACAATCTTCTACACGAGGTACCTTGAAGAGAAAAAGTTCATCAAGAAAGAGGGTCTGACAACAGTTATTATTCTAAGGTGTTGAGGTGGATAAAGTGCCTCTCAAGACTTAAAAAAGGGGCATTTTCTCAGCATCTCATTATGAAATGAACAAAGAAAGATAACTTGCAAGTGAGCATAACTTTCAAATATGCTCGTATTTGAGTAACATTCAACCTTGACCAGAAGTTGATTAGAAAACCCCTAAAGTATTCACATGGAGAACCTGAAGGCAGATACATTGAGGAATGAATGCTTCCATCACTAGTTGGATTAAGATGCTCAAAGAAGACAGATGGCATTGAGCTAAGAGTTTTAGGAAAGGAAAGGAATGTCTGTTGAAAATAAGACCATAGGGTTTCTACCCGATAACCTTGTTAATGATTATTTTAAGAAAAGCCTTGTTAATATTTCTGCACATAGATAGGGGCATCAGGGAATAAGCATTTGATGAAGAGAAAGCAATAAATAAATGTCCTAAACAGTGTTACAAAACTTGGCAAGGCTGGAGAGAGAATATGACTAGGATTCAGAAAAAACTCATGAAAAGCACAGGTAATACAAAAAAATTAAAAAGACTATCATTTCATTTGGGAAAAACTAGGAACTAAACTTGGCTAACCCACAAGTACCTGTGAGTCAAACTCACCGCCTGCAAGCAAGGTGCACTGGCAGTGAGTTTGACTCATAACCGAATTAACCTGTCCCATTTTAAGAGCAGAGACAGGTTTGACCCATCAGTCTAGGTTGTGTTTTTTGTGACACTCGTCAGAGCCATCCCAAAAGAAGGCCTCAATACACCACGAGTGTTTGTGATTAAAGTTTTGAACCAGTGCTCCAAGTAGTTTAGCCAGAAGGCTCAGATAAGGTAATGATGCCATCCGCATCTCTCCTAAACTGACTCCATCAGTGTTCAGATTACTCTTGCATAAACCGGGTTTTAACTCTTGTTTTAAGACCAAAAGTTTACCAGTATATCCCATTCAACAAAAGATGCAATCTGCGTTTCTTCTAAAATGAGCCAAGTCTCTCTTTGTCTAATCTTCCAAACACTGAACTCTCACTCTTATGTTAAAAACTTAAATGATCCCAAGAATCTGACTGAAAATTTATTAAAGCTTAAAGCCTGCCAGATATTTGAGTCTTAATAAAGGTAAGGTATTTGCTTTCTAATAGCAGGCGATCTCAATTGCAATTTTTTAACCTAAAGGTTTCAGAATGAATGGAAAAACATAATTTCGAACCGTTCAAGATCTGTAAACAAGCTTTAAGAATTCGCAAATTACAACATAAGCACTTGATGACCTAGACTATACAAACAAAAACAACACGATGGTATCTTACAGAGCCCAAAATTGGGGTATTACCCCATTGTGAGGTGGTAAAGGCTTTGGTCTCGGGAAGAAGAGGAACAAAGCTGAAATCTGTTTCCCCCAGTGTTAAAGTGGGTATTGTACCATGTTGATACAGAATTTTGGCTTTTGTAGCTCCCCACCGATCGATCGATCAAAAGCGTACTTATCAAAAAAAATATTACAGAGCCCATAAATGGGTATGGATATAAAAGAAGAAAAGCATACCTTTCGCTTGACCTCATGCATGGAAGAGTCCGAGTCTTCGAGATCCGCTACATAGGAGGATGGGACCTGACCAGGATCCCTGATAATTGCAAGTGTATAGCATAAAACTGACATCGCTGTTAATCCTGTGAATATAATGGCGTTCAGCAGACCAGGCGCTGTCCCTAAACTCAGCCATTGGTCGGTGACAACGAATACAGTTGTATAGTAAACGAAAGCTGTCGCTGACAAGACAACAAAAACTGGCAGTGATACACACCTGTTCTTCATTTCCCAAGATCAGATTACCATTTATCTGTGAAGTGGATCATAGTATAGCTACAATCCTTCTATCGATCTCATTTTCCAGCCCAAGCCCATGCCTAATTCTGGCATTTTTATACGCTTGATACGGATCCTCTCGGACCTGAATATGGCTCGATATCAAAAACCCAATGGGTAAATGCAATTACATGGGTATCAAGCACATACCCACATCGTGTAACCGGGCACCTCCAAAAATTCTGGCTCGAATCCGGACAAGTACTCTGATCTAGCGGTCACTTACGTGTATTGTGAGTTCTGCTGCTCTGCGAATCTACTTTCGATTTTGATACGCCCGTAAGCTTGATACAGCGTTTCTACGTATGTGAGAAGGGAAATGTCTATTTTCTATTCTCCTATTCCCTGTCTCAATTAGCAATTTTGACAGATGAATGCTATATTCCATCCACACCCACATACCTGAAGATGGCACCATGTAGATGTCCTACATCCCTTATCTTCTAAGGTAAGTAATATACATCAGTAGTTGCGATTTTAAATGAGATATAATTAGGAGATATGTTTAGCTGTGTAGCATTTAATAAGATATAGTTTCAGATATTTCTCATTTAATATTTTGGATATGGATCTATATTATTTAATATATAGGAAAGTACACAAGTTTAAATGTGTCAAACTAATGGAAGACACTTTCCCTTTCCTTTCTAGTTATTGGATCCCATTTAGCTTGGCGTGTTGGTAATGCATATCAAGGTTGTATTGGAGTGGATGTTATCATGGGTTGTAATGGGTTGTAATGGGAACATTTTTCTGCCTGAGGATATGGTTAACTTCTTGTGGTATTTTGGAAGTCCAAACCTCACCTCGGTCAATGATCCTAAAGTGAACTTATTGTGGAGACAAGGGTGGAAGAGTCCAAGAGATCTTGGCTTAGAAGATGATTATGCTAGGTTTTGGGAAATTTATGCTTCCGAGCTTCATAAGGGTCACATAAGGTTAAGTAATCAAACTGACAAGCTTATTTGGAGCTACAACAAACAAGGAGGGTACTACACAGTAAAGTTGGGGTATCAAGTTTTGTTTGGACAAGGAGGAGATGTCAGGTGGTGGTGGAAAGCCCTTTGGAAGGTCAAGGCATTGCTAAAGGAAAAGCTATCGATGTGGCTCACTCTGTTATACAAAGTTTTGACTTGGGACCAACACCTAAATAGGGGTAAAGTGGGCCTTAACAGGTGTCCTCTTTGTCTCAACCAAGAAGAAACAAATACTTGTCTCTTTTTACTTTGATCTTACTCCTTATAGGTTTGGAAAGAAATTGAAGTTTCTCTCGGTTTCTTGCACTTATGGAATAAGCTTATTTAGAAGACTATATACACCTCTAGTTTACTGGATTGGAGTTGGCTACCTTTCTAGCAATCCCCTATCTTACTTTATGGGGGTTATGACTAGCGCAAAATGTTTCCTTGTTTGAGGACTCTCTACCTCCGACATTCAAGGTATCGACACATTTATTAGGTTTAATTCCTTTTTTTAAAGATCTTCCAAAGTAGTGAAGGACAAGGATGGTTGGTGACTTGCAGGTAGCTACCTCCAAGCCTCGGGGCCACTTTAATGGGCTTTGTTGAGGGCAAGAAAGGATTGTCGGCATTGGTTTCATTTATTAACTTAATGAAGTTCACTATTTTCAATTCAAGGCAAACCTGGGTTGTGGAACCAATAACTAGGGAGAATTAATGGCTCTCTTTTATCTGTTGAAATTTGTTATGGACAGGGTGATATTAGCTTACAAGTTTTTGGAGACTCCTTGATTGTCATCCGGTGAATGCATGGACAAATGCAAATTCAAAATATTGGGTTGCAGGCCTTAGCTAGGAAAGTCAAAACTATAGTTGGTATTTTCCAAGATATCAGTTTTGCCCATTTCTATAGAGAACTCAATCAAGCAACATAACGTCTTTCAAAAGTCGGACCGAATCTTTTGGAAAACCACTTTATGCTCTCTGAATCTCGTAGAGGCCATTCTGAAGAAGGATACTATTAACAATATTTAGCTTATGTTTATTAGTAAGAAATGTAATGGATTTGTTGCTAGCAAGACTATTTAAATTGTTTTTGTATTAAAAACTTCCATCTAAAGTATTTTTTTGAACTTGTGCTCATGCACCTAAAAATTATAATTTTTATTTTACTTGAATAAAAATTGTGTTTTTTTTTTTTGAAAAAATATATCTCTCTCTATATATATATAAACTTTTATATATATATAAAATAAAACAATCTTTAAAAGAGATAATTATATGTTATTAAATTTTTCACTATTAAATATATATATTATTATTTGTGATGTTTTAACAGATTTCATACTTAAATTTATATTGTTAATTTTATATTTTTTTATTAAATTTTTAAATAAAAAATAAAATATATAAAAAATCAAATTTGTTAATAATATTAAATATTTAGATAAAAGAATATATACATTTTAAACATTTATGTTTCCACTAGTTTATCGTTGGACTACAATCCATCATTGAACCACAATTTGTTTCACAACCACGATAACTTTATTAAAACTTATATTCATTGATTATTAAACTTCATCAATTAACAATAAACCATTTAATAAAGAAACAAGAAAGCAATGAAACAAGAAGGCAATGTTGGTTGAGAAATTATATCCCATCACATATTGCATTACTAGGTACATATTTTTTTTCATATTTTTATGGTTTCATACTTACTTTATTTTATTAGTTTGACCTTTTTAATTAAATTTTTAGATATAGTCATACAAAATAGGGTTAAATTTAAATTAATGATAAACAATTTTCATATTAATTTTTTTTTTTAAATTAGAATAATAATATTAATTTTCTATCAACTTATTATTGAACACAACCCACTTAACAACCACATTGACTTTATTAAATCTTTACTCATCAATCAATAATAAAGTGTTTATGAAAAAGAGGATAGTGACTTTTATAAATAAAAATGGGGAAAAATAAATTGTTTATAAAAAAGAGGATAATGACTTTGATAAATAAAAATGGGGGGGTAAAGAAATAATTATTGAGAAAGAAATATTGATGGTAAAGAAATAATCATTCATGGTGGTAGTTTTGTGGGTGAGGATAAATAGGATTTGTGTTTATTGGTGTATTTGGTATTGAAGCTATTTTATGTGTATGAGGGTATACTTATGTGTCTCATCTTCTCTTTCATTCTTTGTGGGATGTATTGTATGGGTGTATGTGCATGAATAATATAGTGCATAATAAACCAAGATATTAAAATATTCTAACATTGTGTTTGATGTCTTGGAATAGTTTCTATAACATTAAAATTTCCTATATTCTTGTGTGATATTCCACATTAGTTGTAAGATCTAGTCCATGGCAGCGTTTACATCCCAACAAACCATGATTTTTATGTCATTGGGGGTGTCCAAAAAGGTAATAACCCTCCTATTAACAAAATGGTTGATTGGTTGCACATCAAATGTATGTGAAGGCATGATAAGAGTGGGGAGTGTGGTCAAGGTGGAGGAATTAATGACTACCCACAAGAATATTTAAAGGAGTGCAATGGAATTAATGACTATCCAACAGAATGTAATTGCAATGGTTGTCATAAAACACTTTAATTAGTTCATGGAGTGGTAAAAATGAATGGTATGGATCTTCACTAGAGATCATGACAATGAATGGTAGTGGAAATGAGCAAATTAAGAGCATATGTCTATGATTCATTTAAGGGTTTCAAAGAGATCGATGGAGTGAAAATAACTAATGGTACAAATCTTTGTAAGAGATCGAGACATGAAATGGTGGTGGGAAGGAGAAAATCAAGAGCATATACACACAGTTAATCTAATTGTTACAAAGAGATTTATTATGGAGGCATCTTCCTAAAATATGCAATACTTGGTAATAATGACAAAAAAGAGGGAGTTTGTCCTAAAATATTGCAAGAACAATACAAACGAGACTAAAATTGGTATGAAACTAAATTGCACTAAGGCTTCACGGAAGAAATTAATCTACTCAATAGTTACAGGGTTGGGGAGACAATTGTTTTGGGATGTTGATAGTGAACTTGGGAAAGAAAGTAACCAATCATCCCAAGAGAATCGATGATGAGATCAACAGGTGGACATCCCTCATACATTCACATAAGCATTCCAACATAAATTATATTTGTAGAGAAATAGATATAATTCAGATTCATATTCTAATTCATGTAAGTTTGCAAGTATTTATGTAGAAATTCAACTAAATAATTGATCTATTACCAACATTGTTTGACATCTGTAAAATAAAACATGCTTTGAGATACTTAAATATAATTAAGGATTTTGAACATGTCTAATAGCAAAGAATAACTAATTTTCCTCCAAACCATAGGCAATCCAACACGATTGCCACCCCATGAACCAAGGTTATGAACTAACAAGCAACAAAAAGGGCACTCACTTTGACTCTTAAATAGTCAATTCTTAACAACAACTCGGACTAAAGACCACATGTTATGTACCAAATACCCAAAATAACATAAAAATAGAAGAATAAGTAATTGTGTGCCTTGAGAATGATAGATAATCAATAAATGGGAAACTTGTTCAACAGGGCAACCTCCTTTTACAATATATCAAATGCACAAGACAAGATGATTAGTCAAAGGAATCTCCTTTATTATACATCGGATATAAAGAGGTGTGATGTATCTTACACGCTAGACTAACCTATCTATAACTAATACAATAATAATGAAAGAGGGTTAGGACCCTAACATAGCCCCCCCTCTTTTAAAAAAAAAAATCCCTTGGAGCTTGTAATTGGGGGTGTTTCTTCATGAATTTCTCATCTTCCCATGTAGCTTCTTTTGGAGGCGTATTCTTCCACTTAATTAGGTACTCCATAATGGTTCTACTCTAAAGAGAAAGAGAATGTCAATCTATAACTTCTTCTGGTTCAAGAATAACTTTATCTTCTTCATACAATTCTGGAAGTTCAATTTGTATCGGAATAGTCTATCCCATGACCCTTTTTAAGCTATAGACATGAAAAACTTTATGAATGCATGAAGAAGGAAAATATAACTCCTAAGCCACTTCTCCAATCTTGCGAAGGATCTTGTAGGGTCCATAAAAATTTGGAGCTAGTTCATGATTCTTCTTTTATTTGAGACTAGATTGCTTTTATGGTTGCAATCTTAGATATACCTAATCCCCCACCTCAAATTGTCTTTCACTTTGATGTTGATTTGCTTACTACTTCATCTTGTTCAGGGCCATTTGAATGATTTCTTTAGTTATTTGCAAATTTTCTCTAGTTTTCTCAATGTGTGAGTCTACTACCTATACTTTGGAATGGTCCTACAAAAAGGATGTGATGCTCGCATTTGAATACCCATAAAGAGCTTGAAATAGAGACATCTTAGTAGTTATGTGATAGGTCATTTTATACCACCATTCTACTAGAGGAAGCCACTTGACCCATTGGGATTCTTTCTCTTAAGAATAGCAACGAAGACAACCCTCTAAACATTTGTTCATTATTTACGTTTGACCATCTATTTTTGGATGATATGTTAAACTCATGACTAAAGTTGATCATGTTATCTTCCATGACTCTTTCTAAACATTACATATGAATTTTGGATCTCTATCACTTACTATTACTTTAGAGAATCCACAAAGACTATGAATTTCTTTCATGAAAAATTATGCTACTTGGCTTGCAGTATATGTACTTTGAATTCCACAAAAATGTGCATTTTTTGTGAGTCTATCCATGACCATAGAAATGGCATCCTTACCTTTTGATTTTGGTAAAATTGTACTAAAGTCCATTGATATCTCTTCTCATCTTTGATTAGGTATGTGTAAGGACTGAAGTAGCCTTGGAGTCTTGATAGTCTCTCCTTTATTTCTTTGAAACCCCCGACATTCTCTTATAA
>ML793337.1:127844-173211 GCA_009831015.1 Picea engelmannii | reverse complement strand
TTTGATCTCTATCTTGTGTTAAGATTATGGTGTACTTACTGAAGGATGGAAGGGCCCCCATGCACTGATGTCAGTACACCTATGTGTTGTATATAGTAGGTAAAATTTGTCATTTGTATATTCATGTTATTTTTATGTTCTTTTCTTTAGTAGTTTAGAATAGACAACTTCAATCATCGCACATATTGTGTTGTGCCTCTAAGCTTACGAGCTCCTGGTTGACATTAAATCGTTGAGAATTTATACGACATAGATTGCACTCAACACTTCCTTGGGGAATGAAGCCCACGGGTTGGATACCATGGCCCACACACCTGATGATGATTGTAGCCTTTAGAGTCTTGAGAGACACCTTAGAGGACCTATCCTAGCCCTTCGACACTCAAATGATTTGCTAGAAGTGCCAAAACGTCACCTTAAAGAGGGTTGACATAATCTTTAGGGTTTCTTATGTGCAATTTTTAAGTTAAATTTTAATTTAATATTGTAAAGGGGAAAAATAAAGAGAAATGTCTCCCTTATTTTGTGGTTTACCCTAAGTTAAGGTGGACAAACACTTTTTAGGAGATTTGTATAAATAAGGATCATTTGTATTTCATTTTTATCATAGCTCTCCCATTGTGAGAATTCCACTTGGTTGAAATTTGTGCCCCTCTTGGGCAAATTCTCTCTCTCTCTCTCTCGATATGGTTTATCTCTTTCCTTATGGAATGAAGTGGTGCGCTATCTCTTGGAGGTTCTTTCTCTTGCTTTGATGATGAAGAATGCTTGGTATCTAGGGTTTGTCTTGGCATGTTTTCGAATTGGTAAGAAAAATATGCACTTTGTTAGGTTTCTTTCTTGTTCCATGGTTGTTATTGGATAGATCCTCGGAGGAGTATAAGCTCATACACCCTCCACCAAGTTTTTTCATTATTGTTTGTTGAAAGGACTATCACAAATGTTGCTAGGAGGAGTAACAAGGTTTACACCCTCCTAGAATTTACCTTGTTAGGGTTGCTATCTCAAGGGAGTAAAAGGGCTTACACCCCTTGAGATTTAGTAGTCCTAAATTAATACAAGAAGACTCCACAACCCATTTGGAAAGACACTAATCATTCATTGCATTGGAGAAATAAATTACTTGCATTGGTAAACGTAATTTAGAGAGATATTGATCTTGTTCAAGTTGGAATCTTTTCTTGATGCTTTAAGTTTGCTAAAGCATCTGGATTGGCCTAGTATACTTTGAGTTATAAATAAACAAAACCTACAACCATTAGGGCTTCAAAAAACCACTCTATATCTTTGAATTTAATTTGCATTTCAACTGTTGAAATTTGCTAGTAAGCCATCACTATCTTTCTACCGCTAATTGGTGAACTTTTGTCAGATTACTTGCTTGTTTTAGTGGTTGAAACTTAATGCTGTAGAAAATATTTGCTACAACCATTTGGCTATTACAAACACTAAAAACATCATACAACAACCCTCTAACACCACTAAAGTTTGTGCTAAAGTATTGGGAATTAATCTACGTGTTTTGTGCTTCATCTCTCAATCAATAAGTCTTTGATGCTTTGAGTGGTTAAATTTGCAGTAATTAGCTTTATTCCTTGTTGATATATTCTCTTGTTTACTGCTATAGTTTAGGAAAACAAGCTTAACTTGCTTGTCCACTTAATCTTGAGCTTGTATACTTGTCTCTTTTTGTGTCTCGGGTAGGTACAACTATCTTCCACATGTACTCAAGCACTTAGAAACCTTTAACCATCTTTGAGAATTATTTCCAAGCCATTTTTCACTTAGTACTTTGACCTATAGGGGTATCACTTCCATAACCTCACTTTCCATCTCATTTCCCCCTAGGGTCACCCGGGATTCCCCCCTTGTGTTGGATTTCTCCTTCACTAAAGTGAGGGGAGGGTTTATCTAAGGTGACAGTGGGTAGACTCTCCCATAGTTATCACCATCTTGTGGATTGGGTTAGGATTTTCCCAACCTACAGTTTGTGCGGTAACAAGACCCAAATTTCCTTTAATAGTATTGGGTGTTGATAAAATTCGCATACATGAACACATAACAACCTCTATCTCAGTAATCCTTTGTCCTAGTTAGTTTTTGCATCCTTCTGAAGATGACAACTTGCCTCTTTTGGAACTTTGTCCATTATCATAAAATCTGGTGAAAATTTCCATCTCTCAAACCTTAAAGATATACAAAATTTTCACTATGACAAAGTTATTCATATTAACAAGGAGATGAATTGTTAACTTGGATGATTTCTATATTTACCATCTCATGTCACTTTTATTTCATGTATAGTTTCCAAAACTACCAAAAAGTGTCCTAGAATAGTGGATTTGGCCACATTTCTCCAATTTCACTGAATCCCTTGGAATTTGTCCAAATTGTTTTCTTGATCTTCATGTACCTGCCCATAATCCCTCCTATCCTAATTTCATCATGAACGAAGTTGTCGACACAAATTACAATCTCATCATCTTAAAATTGCATTTTGCCATTTTTTAGAGTTTTGGTGTCGAATCTGCAAACTAGGGCCCAAGGACATTTTTGTAGATATCGTCTCTATGAACTTCCCTATGACATTTCAACATCATCTAACTTTGTCTGCTCAATTTATGCCCAAAATAAGAATTTCATTCCAGACCTAAAATTTTTGTAACAATATATATCATCATTTATTAACATGTCATCCTCTTGGTGCCCTCTTGGCATCCATGTTCCCTTATTTCCATGTAACACATGTTTATGCATTGTCATGGTTGATAGCCTCTTTTATATGAAGAAATCAAACCCTTATAGACTAAGACATCGACCTACTTCACACCAAATCCCATCAACCCCTTTTGAAATGTTAGACCATTGTGAAATAATGGAGCATTGGACCACTTTGAATGTTATAGCCTTTTTAAACATCACCCATTGAGGCAATTCAAAACTATACCTATAGCGCCTCTTTCAAATCTCACCCATCAAGGCATTTTGACTTAGTGGCCCATCAGGCCAATTCAAAACAACTTTAGGTAGGGACACCAGTCTCATTTGAAGGAATACTTTGAATTCTTTAGAGCATTAGGCTCCATTCAAACATCAACCTATCTCCATGTACTGGGATCATTTGAAATATTGATTTTCAACCTCTTTCGAATTAGGGCCATAAACCCCTTCTCAAACTTTGAAAATTGGGCCTCTTCTCCCATTAACCAATTGGCCACTTTTCACACATTAGCCATCAAGATATTTTCAACTTTGGGCCATCGACCCTCTTTTGAACATTAGGGCAATTTCAAATAAATGTCCATTGTCCCAATTCAAAACAATGATGGATCCTTTGAAGGAAACACTCTATCTTTGGTCTCCTTCTAAATAAAGGTTCATTGGTCCATTCTAAAAGAAGGCTCATTGGGTCACTTCGAAGGAATGTTTCATTAAAAATTGAAGAATGAAGAAGAACTATGTTAGGGGCCTTTGCAACAACTAACTTAATGTAGGAATTTTGTCCTCGTGGGCTTGACATCCATCATACCAATTTGAAATAAAAACCCGCAACCCCCTTCAAAATAAAGGTTTGATGGGTTGCTTCCAAAGAAGACGCTTGGTGCCATTTTGAAAGAAGAGTCTTTGAGCCATTTTGAAATATGGGTTGAACCGCTTTTTGAATAAGACACTTTGAGTCACTTTGATACAAGGCTCTTTGGGTCGTTTCAATTCAAAAGAAGTATCTTTGAGCCAATTAGAAATAAGACATTTAAATATGATTTTGAAGAAGGCTCTTTGGACCAAATCAAAAGAACTCACATCACGATGATTCAAAAGAATGGTCTTTGGGTCAATTAGAGATAAGCCCATCCAACCAGTTTGAAAGAACACTTATCTTTTTTTTTTGTAAGTGAGTTTGAGAATCTGTATTACTAAAGGGGGGTAATAATACAAAAAAGGGGGATTCCCTGACCTGCCAAAATGGAAACTAGGCCAGGGGTTCCCGAGTTGTGTTTTCTGAAATAGTCAAGGGATAGAACTGGACTGGACTGCCACCCTGGGAAACCAACCTAGTCCTACCATATCTAGTTTTCACCCATATAAGCACAACATACATGAAAAGGATAAACAAAATTACAGTAACAAACGCTGAGATTGGCATAGGAATGACCCAACTGACTTGGCAATAGACTAACCATAAATTAATTCAGGATAATGATATTTTTCTTTCCTTCATCCGTCGGGCCTTTTTTCTCCTCCTTTTGGGAGACTGTGCAAGTCTTTCTGATATGTGTTGGCGCTCCTTTCCTATCGGTTGGCATGATTTCCATGTGATGGACATAGCGTAGGTAGAGGTGGAATTGGGTAGACAATCGTTCCAGCTTGGCTTTCTAGTCCGTCTCAACCTCAGTTAGCAGTCTAGTAGTGGTCTCCAGACTGCTGAGGTGCCTCAAGATTTCATTCAGTAGCTTCATGTGTTCCTTGTTGTTCTCCCATCTGGTGTCCTCCCTCTCTGAGCTCACTTTGCCAATTAACATATTTGTTTGCCATGCCATCTCCACTGTCTTGTGGTAGAGGGTTTCCTTGGGCTGCGTTACTTCTGGGTCAGTTACCCAGTCTGCTTCCTGAGCCAGAGCATCCCAAGTTTTTCCCTTGCGCTTTTCATTGATTGCCTTCTCCAGCCGGGTAATGGTTGCATTTCCTTTCGGTGCAACCAGAGTATGAAAGGTTCCCTCCGCATATTTTTCCACTTGCTCCATCCTTGAAAGTCGTCGGGGATTGTTTGATGTTCCCTTCCCCCGGGGGTTTCTTTTGTTGTTCATTCACTTCATTCACACCATCTCGTCTAGTCTAAAGCTTCTCCTTTGTTGCATTCTCAACCTGTTCCTATCTACCCGGGGGTTCCTCCTTTCCTTATCCTTGTGTCTTTTGATAGCCTCTGCAATTGCATTCTTCTGTTTGCCTCTCTTCCTATTGTTCGGTCTCTTATTGAACTTCCCCTACTGCGGGCTCGTCCTTCCAATCATGGTCTGCCTGTAGAGGTGAAACTTCCCATCCTTTTTTCCGGTCACGGTCCGTATGGTCATAATGACTCAACCGTTATTCCTGTACTGGCACTTTCCCTTGCTCGCTTGATATCCTTCTTGGCCACTCCCCGTACCTGGCCCTTGGCGTGGTGGAAAGATATTGTTCTGTGTCAATCCTTCTTTCCTTACATCATTAGCTGTGTGTTGATTATCATCGATGCTTTCCCACCGGCTTCCCTCGTAGATCTTACTGTTGACATGATCTTGTTGTCATGCCCTCTCCTGTTGTATGATTTGATCCTGCATTGTGATTGGTGATCGGGTGTTGGGCAGTCATATCTTGCCTGGGTCCTTCGGGCCTTTCGCTACCCTCCTTGATGTGGCCTTCCTTGCTTAAACTGTTGGCCCGATCTTTTGTCGCTAGTTGGGTGTAGTCCATTCTAAATTGTCTTTGCATGATGTTGGACCAGGTAGTATCTAGTTTCGATCCTTCCTTGCTAACCCCCTCATTGGCAATTCTGTCCGCCAGGCCATTTGCTGACCTGCAAACCCAGCGCAACTCCACGGTGTTAATCGTTTGTAGATGATCCTGGATTTTTTGTAGGGAGTGTGCCAAGCACCAGTGTTTCTGAACCTTTCCCACTTTGGTTTTGTTTTGGATTCTCTTCACCGTGTTGATGACTAGGGTGGAGTCACCTTCCACGATAAAGTTGGTCATCCTTTCTCGTCTTAGAATTTCGAGACCGAGCTCCCAGGCTTCAAATTTCGCTGCATTGTTGGTTGAGTTACCCAGGCTCCCAGCGTACAACTTGATTATGTTTCCCCTGATATCTCTAATCACCCCTCCCATTCCTGTCATTCATGGGTTTCCTTTTATCGCCCCGTCCAAGTTTAACTTGAGGAACCCTGTCGGAGGAGGTGTCCAGTTGCGCAGACCTAATTGGAGTTATGGTGGCTGACCTACTAGTGTGTTGTTGCACCCATATTTTTGGTGGAATGTTTCCAGGATTTGGGAGTCTTGGCCTATGAGTTTCGCTCTTTCAGTCTGGCAGTTGCGGCTCTGCATCGTTTCTCAGATTTGTGAGATTATTACTTCCTTGAGTTTCCCTTCCGGGAGGCTTTCATTCCTAAATATGCGTCTGTTCCTTTCTTTCCATATTGCCCAGATGATCATCCCTGGCATGAGGTTCCAACAGAGGTTTACCATTTCATTTTCATTGTAACTCTCATTCCAGTTGTTGATGGTTGCACTGATGCTACCACGTGTCCTATTGGACTGGTGAAAGATGCTTGTCACCCAGTCCCACATCTCTGTTGTGTAATTACATTCATCGAGGAGGTGATTTGTTGTTTCTTCTTTAACTTGACGGAGGTGACATCGTGATGGGCCTATGAACCCTCTTTTCCTTAGGTTTTCCCAGGTTAGAATTTGGTTGTGAAGTACTAGCCATTTGAACATTTTGATTTTTGGCCACTGGGGGCTGCCCCAAATCTTTCCCCACTATTGTGTCGGGTCTTCTTGGTCCTGGTTTGTAATGTAATTTCAGACTTCTTTTAAGTTGAATTCCCCTCCATTTTTCCTACACCATCTTAGTTGGTCCTCTTCTTCTGAGACTACAATTTTCCTTTTCCCCATTTCCTCCTCCACCTCTTTCATTATTGTTGCGATCCGATTTATGTTTTGTGGATTGAGTTTGTCCTAGGTCCTCCATCTGTCATGGTCATTTTCTTGTTTCTAGTAGTGATGGATTCTGGTTTTTCCTTGCGCTATCATCTCCTGTTGGAGTTCCTTCCTGCCCAGATTTCCATTCTGGGTTCTTGTTGCCACGCGTCTTCCCATAATCTGGTTGTTTTACCATTCCTCACTTCCCAGAAACTGTGTTTCTAGATCCAGGTTTTGTTGCGCCAGGCTAGATTCCAGATGGTTGATTGGAGATCCTTCTCTTGTGCCCGTAAAACGAATTCGATCTTGGTCGTTGATGTCCGAGGCATACTTGGCCTTCTATAGGGTTTCCCATGGTGTTGACTTTTCTTTGACCCATCTCCATCAGAGTTTCGCCCCATAGACTTCGTTGGTTACTTGTGGGTACTTTAATCCCAAGCCTCCTTTGTATTTTGGTTTGCAAACCTTCTCCCAGGCCACCAAGGCCCATTTTTTCTTTCTTTACGCTCCACGCCATAGGAATTCCCTTTGGATGGCTCTTATTTTTTGGAGTATTCCTTTGGGAGCGGGAAACACTGACATCATATAGGTCATAATTTCTTGTAGGACCGCCTTGGTCAAGACAAGTCTCCCCGAAAGGTTGAGGGATATGTAAGTCCAGTTTTTCACCCTCTCATGTATCTTGTTGATCACTCCTTCCCATGTTTCCATTTTGCATGCTTTGTCCGTCAGGGGAATTTACAAATATTTTGTTGGGAGAGTTTTGCATTCAAAACCAAAAATATTTTCCAGGTTCCTTTGGATTGCTGGGTTGGTATTGAAGAAATATATCATGGATTTGGAGTGATTGATATCCTCTCCCGAGGCTTCCCCAAACTCATCTAAGATTCTTTTGTAGGCTTTTTCTTCCTTGACCGTGGTTGTGCCATGGAGTAGGGTGTCATCCACAAATGGTTGGTGCATGGAGGTAGGGCAGTTTTTGAAGGGTTTAATGCCTTTTATTTCCCCTGCTGCTATTGTACTTTTTATGCTTCGACTGAGTCCTTCCATAATCAGAATGAATAGGAAAGGTAATAGCATGTCTCCTTGTTTGATGCCTATTGAAGGCCATAAGGGTTTGGCTGGGTCTGCATTAATTAGCAGCGAGTAGCTAGTTGTTGACACTAGGCTCACAATCCAGTTGATCTAGTGTTGTGCAAAGCCAAAAGCTTCCAGAGTCTTGACCATATAGTGCCAGTTGATTTTGTCATAATCCTTTGCTAGATCAAGTTGGATTATCATCCCCCCTTTCCTCTGGGTTTTTAATGTCTGTATCAGTTCATGGGCATGGATGATGTTGTCCAAAATTTGTCGCCCTTCTACAAAACCCGCCTGTTCCTAGAAAATCAGTGAGGGTAGGAGAGGTTTCAGTTTGTTGGCTATGACTTTGGATATTATCTTGTAAAACACATTGCATAATGCTATGGGTTTGTAGCGGTATGGGGTCTTGGCTTCATTTTCTTTTGGAATTAGAGTTATCATTGTGGCATTTAACGCTTTCATAATGGAGGATGAGCGTCTGGAGTCTTCCACTACCCCGTAGACGTCATATTTTACCACTTCCCAGCAAGATTTAAAGAATTCTACTGTGAAACCATCTAGACCTTGGGCCTTTCCATTGGGCATCTCCTAGACCACTTGGTCAATTTCCTCCTTAGCGATGGGTTTGTTTAGGCTAATATTTTGTTCCTCGATAACTAGCCTGGGGATGTGTTGAGTTATCCTTTGTATGGCCTCCGTTCGATCTTGGTTGGGTTCCTAGGCTATCCCATGGAAATGATTTACCAATATATTTTCGATCTCCTTATGGGACTCTCTCTCGATCCCATCGTGGTTTTGAATTTTTAGGATTTTGTTGTGGGCTCTTCTAGCAATGGTGGTTTAGTGAAAAAACCTTGTATTCCATTCACCTTCCTTTAGCCACCTAATTCAGGACTTTTGGTGCCATAGAGTCTCTTCCTGCTGGCATATTGCTTCCCATTCCTGGTTCAGTTGGATCTCTGCCTTTTTTCGGTCCTATATATAACTCTTGTCTATGCATATTTCCTGGAGGTTCCTCATTCTATTTTCAATAATTATTTTTTCTTGGTTTATGTTTCGAAATATTTCCTTGTTCCACTCCTTGAGTTTATGTTTGATGTACCAAAGTTTCCTGTAAAGTTTGAACATCCTTGTCCCTTGTTCAGGTTGTGGCTCCCACCACCAATGGCTGATGTTCTCCTTGAAGGTGGGATGTTCAATCCATAATTTCTCGAATCTGAAAGGTCTGTTTTTCGGTGTGGTTTGGAAGTTTGCTTCCAGTTGGACTGGCCAGTGGTCTGAGCCCCCCTAGGGAAGGATGTTGCAGTCTAAAGTTAGCCCATTCCAAACCCTCTCTTCTCAAAACTGCTATAAGAACGCATTACCTCGAACAATCCATCAAACCTTGAAGGTTGAAGTCCATCCAAAATCATAGGAATAGGGTGCACTACATTCAATTTCTTGTTAGGGCTTCAACCTTCCTTCTATAGATACTAGATTAAAATGCAACTGACTCCTCATAATTGGCCCAATTTTGAACAACAAACTCTCCTCCATATTTAAACAATGGTATTCATCCTCAACACTTGAACCTTGTATCTCATGGAAAAGCTACAACTTTTCCTAGTCATGCTATTGGAACACTTCATTAATTCACATCGTGTCCACTTCATTAACAATTCCAAGGCCTAAAAATATGATTATCTCATTACCATGATCATTTGAATTGATAGAATTAACACATTTTCATTGAAGCATTCTATCAAACAATTGGAATGCACCATGAACTTCATCAAATAATTCACATAAACTACCCATATTGGCCTAGTGTTGAAAACTAACATTTGATACCAATATTTCATGTACCTAGATGCCTCCCTTTCCCATTGGGGCACTCCATAAGAAATCTGAGCTTTTATTATCTAGTTGTTAAGACAAATTTGAACTCTAGTAATAATAAAAACAAAATTCTTTAACATATTGCAACTAGAAAACATTCAATAGTTAGACACACATGAACACTTATTTGTAAATAAGTGCAAGTCCACCAAACTTGTTGTTGAGAAGTGATTCATTGCCCAACTATAGGTATCGGCTATGGATTTTAACCTCGGGCTAGACCATGATACCACCAAGGAAAAGGAAGCTCTTGTGGGGCTCTCATCTCACTTAGCCTAGCCCATTACTTTCATCACACAAACCAATCTTCTCATGCTGAGCACTTTAGGCTCTCATCCAACTATTATACCATCATGGCACTCTCTTCTCTTTCACAACACATGAGAGATATTCCCTTCCTCTACTTCCTTGTCCCTTAGGAATATTATTCCCTTCTAGTGAAGGTAGAAATAGTCCAAGACTGTTGGTTTCCTTCTAAGAATAAAACCTAGAGAAGAAACACATAGACAAAATAGTGAATGGGAAGAAATAACAAAGTTGTATGTTTGTGGTGTTTTCTTTAGCTATTGTAGACATTTAATCCATGTTTTTACCCTCAAAATTACCATCTCATTTCCTCTTCGAATTATCAACAAAAAATCCCCATCCTTCATGGGATCTTATGAGCCATAATTTCATGGGATTCTCTTGTCATTCCTAGGCATAAACAACCATGTTTTCCCATGGGTTCCTCCATGATTAAGGAAAGGAAAATACTCCCAATTTGAATGGATGAATCTAAGAATGATCCATGAATGAGGATGAATAATGGTTTTCCCCCAATAGTTGCATAAGAGAAGTGTGTCCTTCCCCAGAAGCACAAGGAAGCATCTAAAGGATTGCCCAAGTCAAATATTGATGGAAATATATAGATAAGCATGGGAAATGAAGTTTGTACCTCAAAGGACAAGTGTCAAGTTAAATCACCCATGCACCCCCTTTGTTCTTCCCTTATTGTGGTGTCAAGGTCCCCTTGTTGCTTCCTCAAGCAACCTTTTGGTGGGTATATATATTATTATGCATTTCCTTTTATTCATGCTTTTACATACATAGGCATATTGTGGAGTACACAACCAAACCACAAATCCTAGCCTATTACCAGGACTCATGCTCATTCTCTAGTGAGACCTTGGCCTTGAGCTCTGCACAAGGAATATTGACAATACATTTACTTTATATATACACTTTGTCATTTAACCTAGTCCAACATGGTCTGACTCTATCAGGTGACCTCATCATTCAAATAATACATGATTTATTGCATTGTAATTCAAGAGTTAAAACTGGGGTGTTATAGTCCCCCTATAGCTATACAACTATTATAAAATCCTTGCACAACCACACCATTAGCAAGCAACTAGAGTGCAACTAGGAGGCTCATCAAAGGGAAAAGAAAATTAGTCACAATTTAGATCCACTATTGTTCCCAAAGAATTATCTAGTACCAAAGATCATAGTAAAGAACCAATGATGAGATATGTATTGCTATCGAATGCACCAAAAAAATGATTTCTTAAAGAAAATCACGAGGATGAAAAAAACATTGACTCCATTTGCAAAAAAATGAGAAAGAGCAACACAATATAGATGAATTGGAGGAAACATTAACAAAATCAACACTACTAAAGAAATTGCATTTAGTCACTTCAAGGATTGTAGAGAAGGTACAGTCCCATTTGGAAGTCACCAAAATGCTTCAAATGAATTCTATTCATCCGTTTAGAATTTGTTTGAAGACCATTGTGAGAATATGAGAGATATCTAATAAGGAGGACAATTAACGAAATAATGAACCATCAACACTTACAATCCCATCGAGCATGAAACTTCCCTCCCCTAGCCATGAAAGGAGAATGAGACAACTTAAGAAAAGTCATAGAAGAGTTATTTAGGTTGATCCTTTAGTTATTGCTACAAATGACACGCCAACACTAGGTGAACCATTAGTTTTACTTTCGAGTTGGATTTATACATGCTTCCCTTAGCTAGTTTATGAGTATGATCCTATAAATGGTTAAAGGGTTATACAAAAGGAACTCAATAGAGGGAACCACTTATGTCAATTTGTATAGGCAACATACTTAGCTTATTGCTTCACATTAGGGTATGGTGATTGAAGTGGATGAGTTTTAGTCTTAAGCTTCTTCTCTCCATTTAGATTTGTTCTTTACCAAGCACTCTAAAGAAAATGTTCATGTATTAAGAAAAACATATCACAAAATTCATGAGCAAAAAGCGCAGTTAGAGCTAGATTTTAGCCAATGGAAATAGAGGAGGAGAAACACTTAGTAGAAAAGTTAAGTATTACTAAAACCACATTTCAAAGGTTAAATAAGGGACAACTAGTCTAGATATTTTAGTTGAATCCAATTTCTAGATATAAAATCAATTATAGAATGTCCCTAAAGTGCAAAAGATAGGTCAAATAATTAAGCAATGGGGAGGTTGGATGATTGAAAAACAATAGGAGATGAAATAATTACATGTAGCTAATAGGATAGAGAGCATGAATGGAGTCACTACACTAAGTAAACAAATTGTTATAGCCTAGGTGAAACAAAAAAATTAACAACCAAGATTACACATTACCAAGATCGAGCAACTAAGAAATATACCAAGTTCAACGAAGTATGATAATTAGCAACAAAGATGGTGAAGGCATCAAAAAATGAGATGTCAGTCAAGGAAACATCTACTCTAAATTAGGTAGAGAAATTTTAGACAAATATGTAGAAAATTGAAGATGTCTATAGGGAAGTTACTCAGATACTTGAATAGTTTACCAATATTTTGAAAAATGATCTTCTTTCTTTGGCACCCATTTTGTAGAAGTGAACTTGATTGTCTCGAGGTGAATCAAGGATAGTGGTTGGGGATTGTTGGTGGCCCCATTTGAAGAATTTTGAGTAATTCATCAACTTCCTAGCATGTCGTACTTCTCAATGCACTTGGCTTACCAACATGTTGGAGTTGATAGAACTAGACCCAAGACATTAGCTTTTAGAAAGTTGTAACTCTCTATAACTTCCTATAACTTATTTATAATCATATAAATATGTATGTAGTCAAAGACATACACTTGGAATGGATGATGATAGATTAGTATACATTAATAGATGATATTTATCCCTTTTGAGGGTAATGACATAGTCATAAGGAGAATGCAACAAGTTATTCTTATGGAAGTTAATAGAAATGGATGTGATCAATATCCCCCTTTCATTTTTGTTGTATGTTATGGAATACATGCTTAATTTGTTATTTATGTACTCTTTACTATAAAGTTTTATGTTATAGTTTTCTTTTTATTATACATAAATTTATGTGTCTATAATCCTTTTTAGTATCTTAGGTGAGGACTTGCCCTTTTTAGGGTATTGCAAGTGTTGATATTGTTAGGTCCTATTGTTGGATTATTTATGAACCTAGAGTCTCTCCATAGCACCAAGACCCTTTGTATTGTCCTCTTGCCATCCACTAGATTCCTTTTATATTAAAATTTTATTTAATTGTATACATCATATTCTTACCTCACTCGCGAGGTCTTCACATATCAAAATAATTACATCTATATTGTTCACATGGCTATTTATGTTGTTTATATTTCATATGTCTATTAATGTTGTCTAGAGGGGGCTTGTAGGCCTTCATCCCTGACTAGGAAGTTACACACCTATTTTTACATGTTGTGATATTTGCATCATTTATAACAAGGGATACCCTTGAATTGGTGCTCAATAAAACCACATAAAGTACTCTTATATAAAGACTTACAATGATCACATATTTGTATATGTATAAATAGACCCATGTCTAAACAAGTACTTTTCCCCTCCTTATTTTAATATCACTACCCTTGATGCAACTATTCACAACTTGACAACAAAAGGTACTCTATTGTCATGGCATCCTCTAAATCATAGGTGGCTTCATCTAGTCCAAAGTGTTCCCACTACTCCTTAACTTATGTGTAGGCTCAATTCTAGAGCAATGTCACCTTCCTAAGGATGTGAGAAGGTCCAGTTTGAAACTTTCATACGATTCCCCTTGAATCATACTCTAATTAATCATGTGCTTAGAATGAAGAACACATTCTTTAAGAAAAGAACCATGAAATGCATTAATTATGTGCTCTAATGTTAGAAAATAATGTTAAACTTTATGCAATTGGCCATACCCTCTAAAATATCTCAAAAGGCCCACAATATCGTGAGCTAACATGACACAACTCCCTAATTTTAGTGAACATTTCTGTTCAACAACACAGATATTCCAACAAAGGATGGACACCATCAGTAATCACTCACACAACCAGATCAAAGATCAACACACCATTGTTTTTACGTGGTAAAACCCCCATGGGGAAACATCCACGACCCCAACCAAAGTGGCCACTTGGGACAATTTATCAATGCAAAATAAAATATGTCACAATTTACAAGAGAGATTCTCATAATTGATCATTGACAAATAACCCTCCATGCTCTTTAAATAGAGATCATGGACCAATCGGGTGTTAAGCCATGGATCCATGTAGGCATTAAGATCAAGGAGAATATGAGTCGTCTGATCACTCTATGTCAAGAATATATCTTGATTGTTAGATTTCCTAACTACAAATACATACTACACTTTAACCTAATGACACATTAGACCAAGTTGATATCAACTAACTCCTAAGTGTATAAATATCCTAATATCCCCCCTTAAGAACAACTTGGGATAGGATTGAAGGATTTACAAAGGTGACACAATAGGAGAAGGAAGGAGGCATTAGATCCTATCCCCCCTTAATGACAACTTCCTGAAATCCTAACGTAAATCGAAGTTTGGAAAACTTCACTTCTATAAGATACTTTATGAAAATGTCTGCAACTTGATCTTCTGTAGAGAAAAATAACACTTCAATAACTTAATCATGAATGAGTTTTTTGATGAAGTGCATGTGTATCTCAATGTGTTTGTTGCATTGATATTGAACTAGATATTTGGCGAGTTTTATGGCACTCTAATTGTCACACCAAAGGGTGGTCAGATGCTGCTGCTGGAAGCCAAACTATGAAAGGATCTATCGAAGCCACAAGGCTACTTGAGTTGCATTAATTGTTGCTCAATAATTTTCTTCTGCTGAAGAAAGAGAAACAACATATTGTTTCTTACAGGCCCAAGTGATAGGTCCTGAACCAAGAATGGAAACATAACCTGTAGTAGAATTTTTATCATCAGGGTCACCAATCTAATCTAAATCATGAAACCAACCAATAAAGGAGTCCCCCTTGAGATGTACTGTATCTCGAACTGAACTGTACCACAAACATACAAAGTAACCTTTTAGCTACTTTCCAATGGATTTCATGGGGTTTTTTCATATACCGGGTAACAAGAACAACAAAAAAGGAAATATCAAGATGAGTACGAGTCAAATATAAGAGGCTACCAACTAACTGACGATACAAAGTGGCATCAACTTCGGGAGAATTACAGGTGACAACAAGTTTGACTCCAAACTGGAAGGGAGGAGGGGATGGTTTAGAACCATTCAAGTGAAAGCGGCGAAGAAGGTCACAAGCATACTTAGACTGGGAAATAATTTTTTCTTCCTTGGTTTGTAAAACTTGGAGGCCAAGGAAATAGTGGAAATAGCCTAAGTCGATTGTTTCAAATTTCTTCTTAAAGCTAGTTTTCACATGGTTTAAAATTTTAGGGTCACTACCACTAAGGATAAGGTCATCAACATAAAGAATAAGGATTATGAAATGGATTCCTTCTTTCTTGGTATAGACATTAGGATCAAAATGACACCTAGAAAAGTCAGTGTTAAGAAGAAAGTTGTCCATTTTAGCATACCAAGTTCGAGGAGCTTGCTTAAGACCATAAAGAGATTTCTTAAGGTGACAAACAAGGCTAGAATCATTCTAGACATAGCTAGGAGGTTGTTCCATGTAGATTTCTTCTTGCAAATCCCCATGCAATAAGGTGGATTTAACATCCATCTAATGGACCTTCCATTTATGTGAGGCAACAAGGGCTAGAAAAAGGCAGATGGAATTTATTTTGGCTATGGGGGAAAAGGTTTCATTATAGTCAATGCCTTCAACGTGAGAAAACCCTCTAGCAACTAACCAAACCTTATGTCTTTCAACACTTCCATCTGATGCATACTCAGTTCTGTAGACCTATTTACATCTGATAGGTTTTCTTCCTTTCAGAAAACATACAAGATCCCAAGTATCATTCCCCATTAAAGAAAAATACTCTTCATTCATTATTGTATCCCAATCTGGATGACCCGAAGCTTCTACAAATGTCTCTAGATCATGAGTCTCTGAAACTTGAGCCAAAATAGAAGAGGTTACTTGGAACTGTGAACATGTTCGATGTTGATCTAAAGGATCACCGATAAGATCACCAACTGCTTCTCAAGTTAAACAAAGCCATATGGGAAGCGATGGTACTAGTGCAAGTTCATGTTTAATGGACTCATCTGGAGGAAGGTGAGTAGGCAAAGGTGGATTTTCATCCTCACTATCATCATCCTCATTAGAAGAAACCATAATAGGAATAGAAGATGGCCCAGATGCTAAAGACGACTCGCATGCCGAAGAAGGAACAAACGCCAAATTAGGCTCACAAACCAAGATATTTTCATCAAATTTAACATCTCTTCTAATAATAATTTCATTGGAATGAGGTTGAAGAAGTCAGTAACCTTTGAAATATTCAGAATATCCAACAAAAATATACTTCTCACTTTTAGGCTGTAAAGCTTTCCTTTTCTCATCAGGAATGTGAGCCCATTCTACACTGCCAAATACACAGAAGTGGATTACATTTGGCTTAATTTTATTCCATGCTTCTTCTGGTGTTATATATTTAACGCCTTTGTGGGAGTGTGATTTGCTATGTAATTTGCACAATCAATGAATTCCTCCTAATAATGAAGACTTAATCCCTTAGATTGGATCATACAATTAACCATATCTTTTAATGTGAAATTCTTTCTCTCAACAACACCATTTTGTTGTGGTGTATATGGAACAATGCGTTGCATTTGAATGCCCTATGTAGTGCAATAACTTGTAAATTTATTGTCCACATATTCGCCTCCATTATCTATTCTTAATAATTGAAGTAGATGTTCATATTTCTTTTCTACAAGGGCCTTGTAGGCCAAAAACTTGTCAAAAACTTTGCTCTTAAGTTTTAAGAAGTAAACCCAAGTGCATTTGGAGAAGTCATCAATTAAAGTTAATAAATACTTGCACCCAGAAAAAGAAGGAGAAGAAAGCAGACCACACAAATCACCATGAACAAGCTGCAAAGGGGATGAGGCGTGTGAAGAGGCACGTTTGTCAAAATTGTCCCAATGATGTTTGTCGAGAACAAAACCGACACAAACACCATCTCTGCAAGAGAAAAGAGGAAGACCAATCACCATATGTTGATTACATGGTTTTTGCAATGAGCGATAGTTTAGATGACCAAACCGCTCATGCCAAAGTTTTCTCAAGTCATCACTATGAGCAAGAAAAACTGATGGAAAAGATGATGACCCAAAGCTATCAAACTTGTACAACCTTGTAATATCATCAACAATTCCAGTTGCAAGGACATGCTTAGGATCTTTTAAATCCTTAATTACTACTTAGTGAGGTGAAAACTCTATGATTTTACCTTCACCTGAATGAGTGATCTGATATACCGATAGAAGGTTGCAAGAAAGACTTGGAACACATAATATATCATTGAAATGAACATTATCTACATGAACTTTTCTAGACCCTACAACACTAAGAGATCTATCATTACCAACAAATATTTTCTTGGTGTCACATTCATTTAGAGCAGAAAACATGGCTTTATCCTTAGCTATATGATAATATGCTCCTTAATCAATAAGCTACTCATCATCAGAAGAAGTATAAGTTGCATTGAAGGAGAAACCAAAAGCAGAAAGTGCATGTCCATGAGAAGAAGAAAAAGAAGAATCAATATTGATATTGTGCTTCTTCATCCTTACTTCTAAGGATTTCATATTTTTAAAACATTTAGATTTCACATGACCATATTTCCCACAAAAGTTGCAATGCATGTCTGTCTTCTTACTTTTGGATTTTGTTCCTTTGTCACCATTAGGAGCAGAAGCTGGCAGAGAGGGTTTGGGACCCTTGTTTTTCTTCTTGTTTTGGCGAGGATGTTGCTTCTTGGGATTCTTGGATTTATCTTTCCGCTGAGCCATTAAGACTTTTTTGGAGGTACCCATCGTGCTGATCACTCCAAGTTGCACAATTTTATCTTTCTCTCTAATTAAATCATCACAAAAAGACTCAAGAGAGGGATTTTGGTAAGCACTCCCTAGAGCTTATTTGGTGGCATAAAAGGTAAATACAAAAATATAATATGCACTACCAAGCTTAGAAATAATAATATAGATGCATCAACCTTCCTTAAGATCTATTTTGTAGTCTATACATAAAAGTATAAGTGTTTTGAACTTAGATAAATAACCTTCAATGCAAGAAAAATCACTAGGACTTAAAGTCATTAACTATTTTTCTATTTGGTGGGCTCAAATAATATTGTGTTTACCAAACACAAGTTCAAGCTTTTCCCAATCTTTATCTAGGCCATCAATTCCTTGAAGGTGAAACATTAAATCACGAGAGATGGACATTCCAATTAGTTCATGTGCTTTGTCATTCTTATTAGTCCATTTGACTTTATTTTCATCATCAGTGGGTTCTTGTTCTTTTCCCAAGGTAATCTGATACAATCTTGTATTTTTTAACACATCCTCCATATGGGATTTCCATGAGAAGTAGTTGGTACTAGTAAGCAAAAGATCATTGGGAGAATCCATATTAAATATGAAAAGAATATGAATTTAAATGATGAAACTGATGGTTTGGATGGAAATTTCTCAAAAAAATGGGTTGTTTAAAAAAACACGACATTGAAAACGAACTTTAGATGTGAAAGTTATGCCCTTTTGAAAAAGACATAAACGATAACCAAAGAGTCATGTGGCAAGTAGAATTTGGTCCACGTGGTGATGCTCCTCCTAACTGTGCTTGTAAGCTCAGTTTTAAATACGTTGCCTATGGAGTGACCCACTTTTATACAATAAACATGAATCACTTTTACAATGAAGTTACTTTGTAAATGAAAGTTGCATGTAAAAACTAGCTTAAAATAAAATATTAAGGTTATTTAATAATTATTCACTTTTATAATTAAGTAAAATACACTTTACAATGAATGCATGAACTTTTCAAAAAAAAATAACAAAAAAGAGATTTGAACTCAATACCTCTTACTAAGTAAAGTAACTTTCAACCAAATGAGCTAGTGCAAAACACATTATAGTCTAAAGAAGGAGGATTGGGGGTGTTGTTGTTGTGGAAGATGGCCTTGGAGTGCATGCTCAATAAAAACTTATTTTCATGCATTCACATGCACAATTTGTTTTGCTTCTCGACAACAAAAGGGTTAGATATTGACTAGCTTACTCGGAAAATGCAAATTTTCCCTTTATTTCTGATTTACCGAGATCGCACAGAGCGCACGACAAAGGTCATACATAGACAAGAAATCCATTTGTGCTATGTTTCTGATTTTCTGAGATCACACAAAGTCTAGGGAAAATAGCATAAGTAGATCGAAAAGAGTAGCAACCTAGAAATAAAAAATAGAAAACCAAAAAAAAAATCGAAATATGATCTCCGTAAAAGTTTAAAAGGGCATATATAAGCTTTATACCTTCGGATCTGACTGAAATGACCATATCTTGGGAAAACATAAACCTTTTCGAGTGAAACAAAAAACATTTCTAGCTGGAAGAAGCGTTCTAGACGCAACAAAATAGTCCTCTCGGCCTAGAAATGTATGGAAATGGAAGAAACTAGATATGCAACAACATGGCTTCAAGATCTCGATCTACAACGGGAGCGAGTCTTCAAATGCGATTTAATACCATGTTCGAAAACACAAGTATTCCAATAGAAGATGAACACCTTCAATAACCACTCACACAATCATATCAAATATCAACACACTAATCTTTTTACGTGGTAAAACCCCTGTTGGGAAACGTCCACGGCCCCAACCAATGTGGCCACTTGGAGAAATTTATTAATGAAAAATAAAATATTACAGAAGGATTTACAAGAGAGTTTCTCATAATTGTTCATCAACAAATGACCCTCCATGCTCTTTAAATAGAGATCATGGACCAATCTGGTGTTAAACCACAGAACAATGTAGTCGTTAAGATCGAGGACACACGGAGGGATCTGGGGGGACCATTCAAAAAGAAGAAGAACTGAGAAACTAAGTTGTTCTGGTTACAAAAAGATCGTACAATGTTTTCTAATCAAGCTTATAAACAAAGCTGCATGATTGAGTGGGCGGTCATGATAGGCTCCCTTGCTTGGTGGATAGAAAAATGGATTGCTAGCTTCCTGTGAGAAAGAGAGTGACCTCCAGGATTTTATAGAAGACCCAAGGAAAAGAGAGAGAAATCCCTGGTGGTATCATGGCTTTGCACGAGGGTGGCTAGAGTGCTAAGAGTGAATGCATTTGAGCTCGCGGTAGGGTGGAAAGGAAAACACTCACAGTCAGTTGGCAATGAAATTTCAATTTCAGATAAGTGTGACTCTGAATGTTATATTGTCTTGTCTGGTTTGTTATGGTATGAGCTCATTTGAGCTAGATGACGGCACAATATTCTATCTTGTTTGGATGTTAGATAATTTTGACTCTAACAGTTTGGTCGATTGAAGATTATGAAGTAGATTTTGAATATTATCTCCTGTTAATGGTTTTCTGCTTACTTATGTCTAGAAAAGGAAAATTGCCAGTATTGGGTTTTAAACGAATCTAGGGCATAAGGCTTTGGCCTTTGTGATGGTTAGAAAATACTCAAAGGGATTTCTCAAGGATCAAATTCGAAAATACAGAGTCGGGACAGACTCTACAATACTATTCAAGCCCTGTCCTTCCCTCAAAATTCATTTTCTTGTTATATAATTTGAGTTATGTGAATGGAATGCATTTCCTTCAAACCTTTTTCTTGTCCAAGTGACCTCAGGCTCGAGTCCACAGAATTAACTAAATCTCAGATAAGATTTAAGGGTGTATCCCTCTGGGGATTTTCAAAGTCCCATATGACCAGGACCCTGGAACCCTACACTACGCCCAAAGGGAGCTAAGCCTCCTGAGATTTGGGACTTCAGAGGTTTTGAGCTCCGGGATGTTAGAACTTCACGACCTTCAAATCCCATCGAAGGAAACCTACCAAGCCGGTAACTTGATGGTTCAACCGGAAACTGGCGGTTTCCTATTTGTTGTCGCGAGATCCACTTTATTGTTAAACCCTAACCAACTTTTATGTCGTGAAGTAACACGAGCCGTCGATCCAAGAAACATTGGCATCTTTCCTAACCGTTGGATATAAAATACGGTCAATTCAACATTGAATCAATTCGGGAGTAAAAAGGTGTTAAACGACTGGAAACCCTGAATTCTGAAGTTGTGAAGTATCGTGAGTCGTCGATCTAAGGATCCTTCAGGACCCTTCTCGACTGTTATATCGAGTATAGTGGAAGGATAGAGTAAGTGGTATCATTAATCGGCAATAAGCAGTCATCCCCACACTATGACCTCCTCGGTAGGTAACCCTTCAGGGAATTGAAGGGTTACAAATAGTAAGGGTCACGAACTTGTGAATCCTTGAAGTGGCGAAATCTCACCAACCATTAGATCGTGGGAAGGAATTTGGGAGCGATGCGAGCTATTGATCTGAGGATTTTTTGGGGTCCTTTCTCGACTATTCGATCAACTAGTGGAAGGAAAACATAAGTACTTCAATGAAGTCCTACTCTGGGAAATGTAAGGCATAAGGAGTGAGAACATCCCAAAGCATCGAAGGTCAAAGTACATGACAAGGAATTCTGGTACTTCAGGCTCTGTGAGATTTGACATGTTGGTGCATAGGCCAAACGTCGAAGCGTCGAAGGCTGGAGTATGTGGCAGGAGCTCTAGAACTCCGAGACTTTGGGAGATTTGAGGATATAGGATGGTGTGTTAAACACCAAAGTGATGAAGCACCAAAGTTCCCTTATTGTAGTGTCCAACTTTGATTGGGAGAGCCCGCATACACCATGATGATGTGGCATTCTTGGATAATTCCACGTGGCAATGTGGGATTGGTCGCAAGTTAGGTGTGGGACACCCACCCCTTGTCAAGTATAAACCAGATGTTAAGCACATATGAATCTTAGTCGTTGATCATCAAGGATTGAAGGTGACTAGGATTCACTAGAGTTGTGGGAAGTGGAGATCAAAATGTCCATCAAGGACATAGACCAATGGAGGAGAGCGAAAGAACATTTAAAGTTGTAAGGGAATTAATTATTAGGATGTCGTGTGCTTTGATCAGAACCATCAGATAGCTCGACTACATGTCGAAATAGGATCTACGCTTGCAATGAGGAAGAAGTTAACAAGTGGTCACGTTGGAACGCGCGGACCGTAGATCTCAATGATTGATTAAGTCGTGATCATTGATGAAAATGCACGAGGAGTGTGAATTGAGTGTAGGACCCTTGCCAAGTCTAAACCTTGTGTTAGGTGCAGACAAATCTCAACTGTCGGATCTAAGGGTGGATTGATCCCCACCATGGATCTTGGAGCGAGAGGATAATTTAGGACTTTGGGGCTCTGAAGATGTTGTAAACCTGTACAAGAATGACATAGGGCCAAAGGCCCAATATTCATGAAGACCGAGAGATTTTCCCTGCAACCAATAGCCACGTCATCGTCAGGGGATGATGACCTAGATCACGACCGTGCCACATCAGATGGCATGTGAGAGGTGAAGCTACATGGATGCCACATGGAAAAAGGGATGGCCATTGGCCAATGATTCCCCAAAAACTTCGAAAGGTCATAAATTTCAAACCAGGAATCAGTTTTGGACAAGGCTATAGTCATTGGAAATCTCTCGAAGAGAAGAAGGAAATGGTTCCCTTATTCGAGGAACTTAGAGAATTTGTAGGAAGGCGGAATATTTATACCCGATCCATTAAAAGGGTACTTAAGGAGTTGGGTGTGTGACAACTATTCTCGTTTTAAGAGTCATTGGGGGTTTTCTCTCATTTCCAAGTCATTTTGTTGAAAGTTGGTGTTTGCACTTGGTCTGTAAGTTGTGTTTCCCATACTCGACTTCGTCGGGGCATTTTCATTCGCCCATTAGTCATAAAACTACTGCTCCTCGCAATCTGGTGTTTTCTAAACGTTTACTAAGGGTCCAAACGCTTTTCTTTGTCGTGGAGCATCCAATTCGAATTCAATACATTTTCTTGTCAACATGGGATTTCCAAATTCACCCTTTGATGTTTTTATATATTATGGATTATCAAAAATGCATGTAAATTTTTTTTAACCACCACGTGCTGTCAAATTCGCCATCCAGAATTTCTCATAGATGTTGGTTGGTAAATTCGAATTTCCAAATTTACCCCTTCGTGATTGGTCACCAAAATTACCTTTAACTAATTATCTAGACCTCAAGTCGACCCATTCCTATTGGGATTTACTCTTAGTTGATTTCCTCTCTTGCATTCGATTGACAATCATGTCTGGTTGACCGAATCTGCCTACCCTTCGACTGTGGTCACTTTTGGTCGACCTGACATTCGCCTGATCGGACTTGGGTGACTCGACTTTGGTCGACTTGGCTAGTCTCTGACTTAACTAGACTCATTTTTCTTCCAACTCATTTCCCCATATCGACTTTCAGGTAAACAAATTCATCAATATTTTGGGCCGACTTGAGTTGTGGCTAGATTGGTTGAGTATTTACCGTCATCCAAAGAGCTAAGATCATAGTCGTTTAAAAAATATTTTCTTGTTGGTGATATGGATACGCTATAAGCCTCCCGTTTACAGATTAGAAAATGAACAAATTTTTGCATTTGACTACCTTTTGTCAGATTTTAAAGATGAACAAATTTTATGATTTTTTTGGGGCATTTCCCTTTTCATTTATACAAATTCTACTATGCATGTAAAACTTAGATAAGGATGTAATACTTTTATGAAAAATTGTGTACGTTATAGAAGATATCTAAATATGAAGGATTCTTCACTGAAGTGTGCATAATGAACTGCAAAATGAAGCCATCAAAATAAAATGCATGGCCAAGGGGAGAGAGTTGGTGATAAATTGCTTACCTATCTATCTCAACTGCATTTTGGCTACAGGCACCATTCAAAATGTGGTAAATAGAATATTTAAACAATAGCTGGAACTTGGAACAACCATTGCAATGTGGCCCAAGAAATAATGAGAAGATAACTGAGGTTGGGTCAAGGTAGAAAATCATTTATTGTTGATTGTGCTACTAACCAATTCAATCAAAGAAGGTATTGAAACAAAAGGAAATATGATTTGTGCTCAAGGGGAGGAGATTCTATGTGAGGTGGCAGGTATTCAATGGTTAAACAATTTTATTGCTAATTTATTCCAAATCCTCCTCAACAGACTCAACACACATTTTTTCCCTTAATTGTTAATCCTCAAGAAAAACAAAACAAGAAATTTAAAATTGATGCCATTTATCAGGATAAGTGACATGGAATGTGCATTCAACAGGGAAGACAAGAGGCTGGAAGATGGGAGAGATGGATATATCGTTGGTTTCCTACTTCAAGTGGTTAGAAGCATAAATGGAACACGTCACATTTGAATACTACCTACACAACCTTGCCCTTTTGATTGCAGAAGACATTACCTTTACTGACTTCAAAGTGGTTATAAACCATTGCACTGATCCAGATGTTTTGAGTCCATAAGGCGTCTTCTGGTAACAAATGTTAAATATAATGAAATGTTTTTCATGACATAAGAGTGGTCAATGATTGTTGGTATAGAGCTTAGCTTGGTAATAGAACATCCAACCACCAACCTTGATGACCTCAACAATTATGCATGTCTGAAATGACACCTGCAACATGCTCAAGCAGGCAAGATTAAGAACCTGTTGGTGGGTGAAATTGACCATCTGTCAACTGGAAGAACGAGTTCGGTCTGGGGTTGTCTAAATAACCCAAGCCATTTGGTGTAACTCGTTCTGATGGGTTTAATGGCTCCGTTAGCCAATCTAAAGTCCTAAAAGAAAATAAACAAGAGAAAGAAATCACTAACTAATTACTAGATACTATATATTGTATATGTACATATGCAATAATATAACTATTGTAGATATTTTAAGCAGAAACTACACTAATATCACTTATATACATCATTTACAATTTGCAAGTTTTAATCGAAACTTACGAAATCAAATGCGAAAGTTATTTTTGTTAAAAAGTAGATAAAGAAATCACATTTAAAACTTTTTTTTGTTTTCCTTTATAAATCTAACAAATTTTGCATTGAATATACTATGAAACACAGACGGGTAGGTAGTCAAAAGCTGAACCATACATCCTGATTTCATTAATATGTAGATGACAAAATTAAAAAAATACAAAGGGGCTAACCTATCAGTGAGTTAGTGAGGTGTATCCAAGCATTTGTATGAGTAATGAACATCCAACTGCCACGTCCAAGAGAGAAATATGCAATGAACCTATTGACTGTTTTAAATAAATTCAAAACATGTATTGGTAGTTTACATTTTAATGACAGAAGAGGGAACACAAACATAATCCCGTGATCTTATAATTGGACATAATTACAACAAGATAAATCTGAAAGTAACCTATGCATTTCATCATTCAATTAAGATTCAAAGACAAATCCTATCATTCTGATTGAAGATATGATCACAACATTTATGTTTTGAGTAGCAAGTTATAGACAATATTTATAATGTAAACATCCTGCACATAATAGATCATTAAGTCTAAAGCTATCAGACCTATTAATGTATTAGGATTAACAAAACATAAATGAAAACATCATTAACAAAAGGCTAAAGCCAAAATGCATATATGTTGTTTCATTAAGTTCTAGAATCACTCGTCCATCTCTTGCCCTCAACCAAGATGATTTCCATTACAAAATATGGAGTATTTAAAGAGTTCATGTAAGCTAAACTTCCTATCTTCTAAGATAGGATCATATCTCAAAAAGATCTAAAAGTTAAAAATATAAAGGGCTTAAAGCCACTCAAGATCAAACTAAATCTTCAAAATCTATGAGAATTTTCTCCTATTTATAAAATAAGCAAAAATAAGATGGCTGATTGACTAAGTCCAACATGCTCCATCCCATAAGATCAACATCAAATACATCCTATCCTGAAAAAAGAAATGAGGAAGTCAAATATTTTATTAACTATCAATTGCTAAATTTTATATGAGAAATTGACTTCGCTACATAATCTCTCGATTCTGTAGCCAATCTTATTATTGGTAACAAAAATCTAAATCAATCTAGATTAATTAGAAAAATAGCAAAAAAACATAACTATGATAAAAACCAATCTTACCATCCAACTAATAACAAAATTTGAATCACAATATCTCAGAATTGATCACGGCCTTGACACTGTTAGTGTTTTTTATTATGATATTGCATGTCCTTTTCAAACGTTTTACTTGTCTTTGTGCATTGGCCTTGAGCTCATGGTTTTCATTTGCCAATGAGTCATTTTGAGCCGCAAGAGCTTTGATCCTTGCTTGAAGGATGGGGATGTCTGTGTAGTACTGACCTATCCAATGTAAACAAGCTTCACAATGTACAACATGGGTAATCGGTTGAGGAAGCGTGTGATTGTGTGCTAAAACACCACTAATATCCACTGTCGGCCTTTGACTGAGCTTGATACCTGTAAATTCTTTGCTGTCTTTTAGACACAATGGGAGTTTATTCACATAATCGAATGGTTGGTCTGGTTGGGAACAAATCAGATCTTCTTGTTGCAGAAACCTCTCGATCTCGGAGTCCGGATCCTCATGGATCTCGATCGATTTGATTGAGCTCACATGAGCTTTGGATCTATTACGCAGATTCTGAGAAATTAGTCGACCAACATTCTTTTTACAAAACCCTACTTCTTGATTCTTCTTTGACTGCTTGCGAGGATTTCCAATGTTGGATTTGTTAGTAGGGTCAGGGCAGACATTTGGCTCATGCACAGGAGTTTCGATAAACTCAGAACTAAAACCCTATTGCCTACATAAAAGTTAATCGGACAATGCCTCTTCACAAGGATTATTATTCAAAAGATCTGGGTTGCCAATTGAGAACTTAAGAGGCTTCTCTATCATTGGCTTATACATTACAGGGGTCTCTACAGGATTTACTGTAACGAAACCATTACAGGCTATGAAACCGTCCCAATCCTCCCCAAGTGTTTTCAAATGATGAACTAACAATAATTTAATCAACCCATGGTAAAAGAGGTTTGAATCCAAGTTCTGTTTCTTATATCTCTTTGACATTTTATACAAACTTCTTACTAGGAAAAACGACATGTTTAAATGGAATCCAATAAAATGCATGAGCAATCGTATGTGGTAAAAGAAAACCAAGCCAAAACGGCCTTCACAGGTAACAAATTGTCTTAACATTGCCAACAAACCATGCCATCTAATCTTAAGCAGGGAGACCGAAATACCTTTGTCACAACAATGAATATTTCTGGAGGTGACGAACAAACTCCAGGGTACTTCGTCCAATTTTGAATTTTTAAACCACTTTTGACCAGTGAGAGGGAGCCCTGTCACTCCACTCAGAAATTTTTCGGTGATCTCCAACTGAATATCACCTACCTTGGCTCTGCATCCATCAAATGTGAGGGAAAATTCTTTGGTCACTTGTGAGTTATAACCCTGGAATTTCTTAATAAACACATCCCAACCTTGGCTCTTTAGATCATCACTCGCATCATCATACAACAACAAAGTTTGGGAGCCATTTGGCTCAACTTGGACGACAGGGGCTATAAGGGTTCAAAATAATGGTAACAAAGAAAACCCGAACTCACTGTGTTCTTAGGAGATAGCAGTGAAAGAGACAAACTCGAGCTAAAATGATGGAAGAAAAACTAGGAACACACCAGCGCAACCATAACATAAGCAATAGGGGTTTTAGTCATGAAATTCGAGCATTTCTGGTAATGAATGCTTTGAGTACAGAGTGTAACTCAAGACCCTAGCTTATAATGAGGGATCTGTCAATTCAAACTGCCAACTAAAATGAAGTACAAAGTACGTTCCAGGTGTGTTTAATTCCCATGACATGTAATGGGTATACTCGATTTGCAAAGGTTAGGAGAGGGTGCGTTTTTACAATCCAAATGCAAATAAAAAAATTAAAATCAAAGTTGATTTACCAAAATTTTTAAATGAACAAGTTTATAGTCCAAATGTTAATCGATTCTTGGTATATTTACAAAGTATCCAAAAGATTAGCTTAGAGTCCAAGAGCAACTCAACATAAGTATTTCATTGGTATATGATAAGTTCAAAAAAATCATTAAAATGAAATAGATGTAAGCCCATTGATCTTTAAAAACCAAGCCTTGGATAGAATTATAATGCAAAATCAAGTTTTCATGTTCGATTCATGCTTACAGTCATGAATCAAACATGAAAACGCAAGATGAAAGTAAAACAAGAATAATCGAATATCTTTTTTTCTTTTTTTATAACCCAATAATCACCCTCAAATAGCGATATTTAGGGGGTAAGGTGATGGCAGCTACTGTAGGTGTTATTTTTCATTCAAAAAGCAAGAGCATGTAGGGCTGCCAACATAACCTTTGCAGTAGAGTAATGCTTCTGGACATGGAAAGCATCTCAATCACTTCACTCAAGATGTCATGGGTAATAGTGTAGACAAAACTATCATGATGAACCTAGGTCATTGACATGATTCCCACTGCTCGAAACAACCTATTGGATTGGACTTCCCATGCTTGAACACGAGACTATGTGCTCCCTACTGTAGTTAGTTTGGTACGTCGTGGGATTCTCTCACTGTGTCATCGAATTTTACCAACGGATATAATTTCAACAGGAAAAATGCTCCCCTCCTTCTACCACAAGGTTGCTTTCCATCTTGATGGACATGTGAGCCTTTTGCGATGATAGCTAACACTCAATTAATTAGTAATGAGAACATCTTTAGTTATTGCTATTTTGCCAACATCTCAATTTATTAAATATGTAACAATCATAATAATGTGAAACATAGTCCCTAAAGGAAGGTATCTATTTCGTAGCACTCTAAGCCACCAAAATCACAGAGCATGGAAAATGGTTAGCTTGTCAAATCAAACTCACGATCGCCGAAGCACAAGTGTTATTATGATAGATTAGCCGTCGAAATAGATGCAAGAGGATATGATTGAGATCTGGGTGATCCACGTTTGCTATAATCAATGTTTGATTTGATTTGGTTAACCCTAAATCTATTAAATCCCATACTCTACCGTAATTTCTAGATTTGATTCACATTCAAATCATTTCCCCATAATAAACTAGCCCAGAGTTCATCAGGTGGTCTACTATTACTCCCCTTGTCGAATATGCTTACTCAGTAAAGATTTGAAACCCTTTGAATTTCAAAACCTTCCTAAAATTTGGGCCTTCATTCAAACACATCCCTCATAACTTGCATTTGCTTCTACTGAGCCATAATTCATCCTTCTTTGGCATTGAATTTGTCCCCTAAGCCCAAACTATTTGTTTTGCAGGTATTCAAAGGATCATTTGTAGATGAGGAGAGGAGCACTGCTAAGGAAAGACCTCAGTGATATATCATATTTGGAATCACTCCTTGAAGTATGTCAAATGTTCAAAGATGTGGGGTGCTATAGGTACTATGAGAAACTCTAGGGATCTCACCAAGAATTTGCAGAGGCTTTTTCTTTATCTTTTGATGGAGCCAAAGATAAAATAGGGACAGAGGAGATGCAGGTTGATGAAGCCCTTATTATAGCTACTACAGAAATTCCAGGTACAAGTGAAAGATGGTTCAAAATGACCATCACAAAGAACTTCTGAACTACTGAGGGAATCACTAGATAAGCCAGCTAAGAAGCATGCTAGGCTGGAAAAGAAAACCAAAAAGATTCAAGAGGAAAACAAGAAGCTACATAAGATGACTAGGCTCTTGAATATCAAGCTTATGCTCCAAAAAGCTAAGCCTATTGCTCATTCAGGTTTAGAATATCTTGCAAAGGCTGTAGAGACCCTTTATGAGCAACCTTGAAACTCAGGAAGTTGAGAAGAAACACAATTTTGACATTTTAAAGAAGTCTTTCAAAGACTGCACTTTCGATAGCTTGCGGGGTTTGAAAACAGTTCCTTAACTATCGAAAGCGCAGAGACAGCCAGATCGATCTTGTTTTTGCCCAGATCACGTTTTTTGATACCAAATGGCACAAGGATGATTTCTATTGAAAGATAATAATTAAAGTCATACATATCAACATTATGTTTCAGCTTTTGAGGCGCCAGAGTAGAGGAAAAGATTAAGTGGACTACCTATTTTTGGCAAATAACTGCTTTGCTGTCAAGGTGAAATTTCGACCTGATCCACTGACTTGTGAAGACTATGAAAAACCACTGAAGCTGTCAAATATTATTGAAGATCATCATGATAAGGGTTTGACCCTTAAGATAGGATTTTATCCTAATTTTGTAAACTGTTTTAACTTTTCTATATTTAGTATTTCAGATCCAATTTCATAGGATCTTGAATTGTTTTGTAAAGGTTATAAAGCCTGTGACTTTTGAAGAAGTAAGGGTTCAACTTTAGGGACTCTTAGACACATTGTACTCGAGCTTTTCATGTTCATGTCAAATTAATACAAGCCCTTTTGCAATTACTTGTTCAGATTCACATCTTCATGTCTGTTCTATACTTGTACTTGGATGTTTAATTCATGTTCATTATGTTTGTTTAATACCAGATAGCTGTCAGTCTATCTTTGTATTGATGAATTGAATTGCAAGTATCATTTGCTTGTTATGATTAACCATTCATATATATATATATATATATATATATGAATCTGCCAACATGATAATAATTCTCCATTGATTCACCTATTTACAAATCCTTTGAACAGTGATAGTTAGAAGCCTTGTCTATTTGGTTGTGTTTATACATATCTTGAGTGAGTGAGGTCTGATTTAGTCACTTGACTTGATCCATTGAGTGAAACATTAAGATATTAGTTAAGTTACCAAGCTTCTTCGAGCTACAACCTAGAAGGACTCATGGAGTGATAACAAATTGGACACATTTTTTTCTATTTCACACATAAACCTATTTGCAAAAGCAACATGCAAAAAGATTCTCAATAGGGACATCACCACTGCAATGGCACTTGTTTTGATAACATTTAACACTCATAACTTTGTATATTTTCATTGTATTAATGTCATAGTTGAGATGGACACTAGAATTATATATAGGGAACCAATGCTCATTTAATAATATTGACTTTGAATGAATGAGATCATAATTGGGCATTGAGTTGTGATCATTCTCAACTTAATATGTATTATTTTGTAACAAGGGAGATAGCTGCAAAGCAGCTAGTCCATGCCTCATTAAACAAGTTAAGAGTGTTGTTAACGTTGTTTGCTGACATTAATAGTCCATGACAACCAAGAATGAAATAGCGCTTACTTCGAGTCGAGCCATCTTACTGGATGTTGTTGAGGTGTAGCCCCCTGCATATTCTAAAACATATGCTAGTTAACTTAGAAATTAGTGTAATCTAAAATAATCCTGGCTTATATTGGAGATTCAATTAAAGGGTTAAATCCTTCCACTTAAATAAATAATGCAGATAATATGAACTCCATATAAATTGATTCGTATAATTAGATCTCTAGTTAACCTAGTCAATGGTATAACTAAACATCTACTCGAGCCTCCAATTTAAGTGGTTAACTATTACTATAATTTTAATGTGAAAACTCAGATGTTAATGGTTGAACCTTGGATTCCACCGCATAAGCCTTGACCTTTATTACCATTTGTCCATCCAATAAATGAACCAATCAATAATTCTGGAATATTTGAGTGTCTATGTATGTCATTTGTTTGTCTAAACCCTAACGAGTCGTTGCCTCCAACTACCTGAAACTATCAACTTCAATCCATTGTTACCACTCTCAGTGGGGGAGCGATTATAGGTTAACTTTCGCTGGTACATCTGTTGATTATTGTTTAAGTTAACGCTAGGGATTGCTCTGTCGAGTCTGATTAATAAGTCTAACATTCTCCAATAGAACTTATATCTTATTTTTAAACCTTCATAACCGTTAGACCCTAATGGTAACCCTCTTGCATGCACTGTATTATCAACGATCGGGTCAATTATTTTCTTTTTGCTAGAGTTACGGTTATGTTTTGTTTGAATTTAGTATTCAATTTTTTTGGTTCATATTATTAACCTTATGAAATAATATTGTGTGCAATCAGAAACACAAATTCTTGCAAAGGAGCTTGTGAATTCTAAAGTATTATATAAGTGTACATAAACTTTTAATATAGAGTTTCCTTATCAAAGGTTGAAATACTGTCGATAATCTTAGTGCATAATGATATATTAACGATAATGGTGTAAAGAGTAGGAGTAGAACAATTCAAGAAATTGGAAATGGTGGAGTAAGTCGATGCAAATTGCTTTCAACACAGTGTTTGGGAGGCGTATGTTGTTTGGATACTTATGTTAAAACTTGGATGTGAAAATACATGGATAATCATCCTCATTTTAGGCTTTTGCATAACATTGGATCATCATATTGTTTTCGTTGCTCTCTTTGTCGAACCGCCAATTTGTCAATCCAGTCTTCACGCCGTGAAGGTCAAACCCTTTTCTTCATCATTCGAAACACATTAGACACCATAGACAAAGGGCTTTGCTAAATTAATCTGGATGCCATGGCAGACTTGATGAGAAAAGACGATGAGTGTGATACTCTCGAAGGAATTGAGTAGGACGACGATGAAGTCATTTGAATCTCCGCTTCTCTATTGACCATCAAGGTAATTCAAATCCTTTATTTTTAAAGTTGATATTTTCCTTCTTCTTTATAGGGTGGACAATTCTGCTTAAATTTCAAATTTCTTCTCTATTGTGTAAATTATGACATGTTTTATAATTATTTTGAAGATGGGGGTCATTTGTTATTTGTCACTGAGAGGTCCTAGTTTGGATTCGATGTGGCCCTATAGGCAGTAATTGAAAATTTATGAATGGCAAGCTGAAATTAGGACCCCTAGAATTCTGAATGTGAAGACTAGGCAATAGTTGGAAACCCTAGGTCTCTAGTCAACGCTTTGTTTAGACTCAATGAATTTTAGTTGCTCGAAAATGAGAATGCATGTAACCAGGGTTTAATGAAAGAATAATAATTAAAAATGTGTCGTGATATTCTCTAATAACCATCCATCATGTGTGACCTATGACATGTGGCAATCTATGCACATGCATCTATACGCCCGATGGTTTTGCTCGTGCTCCACCAGCTTTTGGTGTTGCTTCATAGAATGTGACCAAATTCTTTTTCTCATTCTCCACCAGCCTCTGTGGGCCTTTCCATCAACTTTTGGTGTCGCTTCATGCAATGTGTCCAGACCATTATAGTCAAAGACTCAAAGTTGTAGATAACATGATTCACTATTGCAGTTACTCATTTGTGTTGAAGCAAAACCATTGTCAGGGCATCCCCCGTAGATGAGGACTTCATCCTTCTTAAAACCGACAGAAGCAGAGAGGGGAAGCATGATAAAAGATATCATGGAAGGGTAGTTTCTGGAACCATCCCATGACATCCTCGGATACGACTTCACCACCACATTGTTCTTGTAGTCCAGGATAATGGAGTCCATATTGACGAAGATGAGAAAATTCATGTCTGAGTAGAGGTGCAAAAATGGGTACAGATTGTTCTCCACCAGTGAAATTTTTCATGTCTGAGAGAGGAAAGGTAGGTTGAAGGTTCCCTTCCCTGGTTGAATGAATTCATAGGTGTAATTAGCCAATGGCCCAACATAAGACGACAACAATGCTCTCTCACTATACTTCGTCTTCCTCTCCATTGTGGTCTCACCCTTTGTTGATATTGTTGATGACCATTTTGGTCAACAATTTCTAGCCGACAAAGCATTTCCAGGCTCCCCCTCAAATCAAACTTCTTGCACAAAGTCTCTCCCTATAATGTCCCCCACCATCAACCCCAATGTCGGGAAACACTACTATCTAGAATAACACTTATATAGTATGCATTTAAATGAAGTTAAATGACTTAACATAGTAAACATATAATTACTGCTAACATACATAATTAATGGAATTAACAGTAAATATCATTGCAACGAAATACATGATAATATTACAAGTATCAAAGAACATGCATTTTAAGTAAGTATAGAATTAAAACACATAATGATACTTATCTTTGAAACTGTAATACACTACCAACTGCGTGCAGACCTTCCATGAACCTCCCAACCTTAGACCACGCTGATCATCACTCTTAGCAGTAGGTCACCCCCAAGCTGGGACTAAGCTCCACCGGGCAAGGGAATCCTAGGCTAGGCAAGGTCAACAGAAGACACACAATTTATGAGGAAGGATTCTCTCCTAGGAGCCACTTCTCACAGATTCTCATTCCCCACATGCCTGTCCCACCCCATGAGTATACACCTTCACTATCACCAATACAGTCCTTCAGCTAATAAACCTCCCTTGCCTTGGGCTTCAACAACAGACCAAACCAGAATTCTTCGAGCTCTGTGGCAGCTACAAGACTCCTTCCAGGAGTTCTCACTTCCTCCCCGCACTCTCTCACCTGGAGAGAGTCACTCATAGGCCTGACAACCTGCTTATTCAACCACAACCACCTGTCTCACCTGGAGAGAGTGTTGCACACAGGCTTGACAACTTGCTTCTTCAGCACCGTTCCAACACAAGGAGGACAACAGGGCTCAGCAAGGAACAGATGACGGTAGCCAATCACACTTAGCCAAGGGACTACGTGGCCACAAAAACCCACAATTATAACACACACGACATAGACAATTGCTCAAGTTTCACAGAAGACGCGGGTCGACTTCAGATGTGCGTGGCTATGCAGAGGTCCAATGTAGAGACAAAATGGTTCTCAGGAAGGATTCCAGTGAACTCAGGTGGAGTATGGAAGGTTCACATAATGAATCAGATGACGAATTTCGGGTCTTAGGTGCATGCGTGAACATTGCAAAGGGAGAATATAGAGGCCACAAAATTCACAGGAATACACTAGTCGACTTTCGGTTCTGGTTTTCAGGATTGCGTGATAGGAAAATTAAGCAGAGGTCGTTCACAGACTCCCACAATTCAGACAACTGATGACAGAATGGAGGACGAGCCCCCATCCCGGCTCAATTATTGGGTTAAATTGCATGTGCCTAGGTCGACATATGTCACTCATGAAGTTGCATGCACTCCATCAAGTGTGCATTCCCTTTTGCACACGTTGGGGTGGTATGCATTGCCTCTCCCAGGACTTAGGATAAAAAGATACCTTTCACACCACTTTGGAATAACAATAAATTATTATTCCTAAGGACTTAATCCCTCAAGATTAGCCCCTCTTCCTACCTCTCATCCCCCTCTCCCTTACCCATACTGTGGAAGCTTAGTCCCCCATCACTCTTTCTTCATGGTCGGTCAGCATGCAACAATGTTTATATATTATATTAATGATCTGCATAATTACATATACAAAATCAGGGTCATGGTCTTAACACTTAGGCTCTCTGGCCTAATAAACACCTAATCCCACCAGATTATCAATACTCAGCTCACCAGTCTACAAAACATGATTACAATTCATGATATAATTGGGGCAATAACGGGGGATATTACAATCCCCTCCCCTTATTTTTGCACTGTCCTCAGTGCAATTCTTTACACAACATCAACAAGCCTTTCAAAATCTTCAAAAAGATGCGGGTATTCTACCCGCATAACATCTTCATGCTCCCATGTCGCGTCCTCAGGACTGTACCAGGTCCACTGGACCTTTACAAGTCCTATGGCTCGATTCCATAGCTATTTTCTTTTTCAGTCCAATATGTGCACATGATACACTTGCAAGACACCTTCTTGCTCCACCTGAATCACATTCCAATCGATAACATGATTAGCATTAGGTATATATTTCTTAAGCAATGAAACATGAAATACATTATGTACAGTCATGGATGCAGGTAATGTAAGCATATATACAATTGGCCTAATCCTTTCTAGGATTTCAAATGGCCCACAAAATCTGGCTGCCAACTTGGCGCAGTTTCCCAGCTTTAGGGAACTTCTATTGGCTTTTACTTTTAGGAAAACATGGTCACCCACTTTAAACTTTGTGGATTTTGTTTTTATCAGCATAACTTTTCTGATTGTCTTGGGAAACTTTCAAATTCTGCTTAACTTTTGACATCCATTCTTCCATTTCCTTGAGCAACTCTAGCCCAACTACTTCCCTATCAGCTAGATTATCCCAGGTCACTGGAGTACTGCACTTTATACCATAAAGTTCTTCAAATGGTATCATCTTCAACAATGCTTGATACCCATTGTTGTAGGTGAATTCTACCAAGTGTAGGTAGTCTTCCCATTTAGATGGTTTGTCCATCACATACATCCTTAATATGTCTTCTATCACTCGATTCACCCACTCTGTCTTCCCATCAGACTCAGGATGATAAGTTGTACTGAAGTTCATATTCATTCTGAACCCCTTGAATAACCCTTTCTAGAAATTTGAGGTAAATTTTGGGTCTCTGTCAGACACAATTGTCTTGGGAATTCCATGCAATCATGCCACTTCCTTCATAAAAATATCAGCAACATCCGCTGCCTTATGAGTAGTCTTTAACATAATGAAATGGGCAGCTTTCGTAAGATTTTCCACTACCACCATGATTGAATCATGTTGCTTTTCGGTTCTGGGCAATCTCGTGATGAAATCCATTGTCATCACTTCCCACTTCCACTCAGGAATGGGTAAAGGTTGCAACAACCCTGCTGGGTGTCTGTGCTCAGTTTTAACCTTCTGGCACTCCATACATCTAGCGATGTATTATGCAATCTCTTTCTTCATACCTGGCCAAAAGTAATGGCTTTTTACTGCTGCCATGGTTTTCTGATATCCAGGGTGCCCTGCATAAGGCACATTATGCATTTCATGCAAAATCATATGTTTCAAGTCCTAGACATTAGGTACATAAATTATGTTCTTGTACATAAGTATTCCTTTAGTTTCCAATTTATAAATCTCCACTTTTGGGGGCATCTCACCTTGCTGTAGCTTTGCTACCAGCTCCATGTACTGCAAATCTGCATTTGCACCTTCCAAAATTCTGCCCTTTATATTATTTTGGTACATGCTAATGGCTGTAGCATGTAATTTGTGTACTCTTCTACTGAGTGCATCAGGCACTTTATTTTCCTTCCCTTTGATATGATTGATATCAAAATCATACTCACAGAGAAACTCCAACCACCTACTCTGTCTAGCATTCAAGGTTGGCTGATCAAACAAGTACTTCATACCATTATGGTCTGTTCTTAGTTCGAAACTCCTTCCCATGAGGTAATGTCTCCATTTATTTAGAGCGTGTACTATGGCTGCCAACTCCAAATCATGAGTTTCATAGTTCCTTTCGTGCTCTTTAAAATTTCTGGATTCATAACAGATTACAAATCCATTTTGATTGAGGAATCCTCCCAGTCCTTCTTTGCATGCCTCTGTGCACACCTTGACATACTCATTTGGCTTTGCAATCCTTAGGATTGGAGCACTAGTTAATAGTTTCTTCAATTGCTGGAAGCTTCTCTCACAATCCTCTGTCCACTGAAACTTCTTATCCTTCCTTTGCAAGGAAGTGATAGGGTGAGCTATCATCGAGAACCCTGTGATAAACCTTCTGTAATAACTAGCTAGACCCATAAATGATCTGAATTCTGTCACATTATTTGGTGATGACCATTCTCTGATGGCCTCAATCTTCTTAGGATCTACAACTATCCCTTCCTTTGAAATAATATGCCCCAAGTAATGGATCTGCTCTTGATAAAATGAGCACTTTCTCAACTTGGCATACAATTGGTGCTCTCTTAACACCTACAACGCCATACTAAGATGTTGTTCATGCTCTTACTCCGACTTGGAATACACCAGGATGTCATCCAGGAAGACTATGACAAACTTGTCTAGACAGTCCCTGAATACACCCTTCATCAGGCACATAAAAACAACGGGTGCATTTGACAACCCAAATGGCACCACTGTGAACTCATAATGACCATACCTTGTTCTAAAGTCGGTCTTGCTGATGTCTTCATCCTTTATCCTTACCTGGTGATATCCTGACTCGAGGTATATCTTCGAAAATATCTTCACATCCTTCAATTGATCGAAGAGGTCATCAATCCTCAACATAGGATATTTGTTCTTTACAGTTACTTTGTTCAATTGTCTGAAATCGATACACAATCTCAGCATCCCATCCTTCTTCTTCACGAATAGGACCAAGGCACCCCAAGGTGACACACTTGGGTGTATATACCCCTTCTTCAGAAGATCTTCAAGCTGCAATTGCAACTCTTTCAGCTCTGGCGTATTCATTCTGTAAGGAGCTTTCAACACTGGAGCTGCTCCAGGCATCAAGTTTACAGAGAAGTCAATATCTCTTTTCGAAGGTAATCATGGTACCTCCTGGAATACATCTTCAAACTCCTTTAGTATCGCATGATCTCCAATACTTGACACCTTATCCTTAGGTGTTTCCTCCACATGGGCTGCAAATAATTGACAACCTTTCCTGTTGCACTTTTTTAGCTGCATTGCTAAGATTTCTCTGACAACAAAAACTCTGGGAATTCCTTGGAATGTTCTCTGATTCTCTTCCTCATCCAGGAAAGTGAATGTCTTATTACGACAATCCAACATGGCATGGTGTTGGTCCAACCAGTCCATCCCAATTAGACAGTCATAAGAACATAAAGGCATAACATTCAATTTAGCCTTTGTGCTCAGTCCATTCATTTCCACAAGACAAGACTTAACCAACTCAGTGACCTTCCTCTTGGTTCCTGTAGCCAACTACACTAACCAAGACTTTCCATGTTTTCTTTTTGACAAATGAAAAATTTCCACCACTCTAGGATCTATATAACTATGGCTAGCCCTTGAATCAATTAAAATAGTAAATGGTTGGTTGTTAATCATACCTTTCACTTCAATCATGTGCGATTGATATTCAACTTGCTTGTTGTCCAAGGCTGCTTAGATTCTTGGCATTCTACTGCCCATGTCCTCCACTGTTCCAGCCTGCTGTACATTGTGGAAAACTCTCAATTTATCATTTCTGTGGGGGCAATATATGTACCTATGGTTTTCTTTACAACCCCAACATTCCATAGGTGGCAGTCTTGGCATTTTCCCACCTACTTCAACCTTCTTGGGCTCTCTAAAAGATGGTTGTCCTTGAGGACTGTTTCTAAAAAAGGGTGGCTTAGTTCCCTTATTCCTCTGATCCATCTTGAATTTATTCTTGTCTTCCGAAGCCTTTCATAAATTAGGCTTCTCTCTTTGCTGCTCATATAAGCATTTCGCTCTTCTTATCGTTTCTTCCATAGTTTTTGGGTCATCATACTGGATCTTGTCCCTAATGGAAGGTGGCAGTCCACTCAAATACCTTTGAATATTGACCATCTCATCCTTGATGAATGAAACATACTTCAGTAATTCCAAAAACCTTCGTTCGTATTCATCAATGGTCATGCTGCCCAGCTTGAGTTCAAAGAACTATTTCATCTTTCTGTCATAGTATCTTTTAGTCAAGTATTTCTTCTTGAAATATCTCTTGAATTCTTTCCAAGTGATATATTTCTCTCTAATGTGATGCACCTGCACAAGATGATCCCACCACATGGATGCCTTTCCCTTCAGTTGATACATTGCAATTCTTCCTTCTGCATGAGAGGAATAATTCTACAGTTGGAAATATTTCCTCATGCCAAGCAACCTTGTCTCAGCATCTTCCTCCTTCTTATGTTCTCCATCAAACATTGGAGGCTTAATCTTGTTCATTTCGCCCTTCAGTTCATCCACTCCATATCTCCTGTGATTTCTGGTAGGAGATGGGCTTGAACTACTGTGTTCCCTCCTCTTGGAGCAACCATGGGAGTGATGATGGTGTTTACCAAGACTCCTTGATCTTCTTCCCTAAGAAGTCGGGTGACTCCCGGTTTTGATCGAGTCTCTCTCCTGGTCCAACTTATTTTCTATTCTCTCCAGACTCTTCATCAACTTTAAGTTGAATTCACCTTGTTTATCCTAAGCTTTACTGAGATTTCTGCTATTTGTTCAGTGAGTTTGGGCATCTTTCTACAATTTTTCAATGATCTTCATCATATGCCCTTCCTTATCTATCTCTTCTCCATGCCCATTGGAGTTCGACCCTTCAACTCCCAAATGAACATCCATCTCGTTAGCTTCATTCTTGAACTGGAAGCATTGTGTGTCTCTTCCATTTCTTTTTCACTCAGTGGCAATTATACTCGGTTCTGGCACTCGCTAAACTTCTGCAAACACAATGTCCAGACAATCAGAATTTGTCAGGCCATTATTCCTTAACAAATCCCACAACATTCATAAACAAATCTGAATTAATAAAACATTCATATTTCATGAATTTTTTGAGCTCTGCTCGTCTCTGTAAAAATCCTTTGGGCTCTAGCCCCTTCTCTCTTAATCCCCAACCCACGTGATTGCAGGTCGTGACCACTCGCTTCGAAAAAAGGGCGCTTCGTGACTTCGCGTTTTAGGAGGTTTCAAAGCACTTCACAGAAACTTCCCAAATTTTGGACTAAAAAAATCGTGACGTAGGGTGGATCAACCGTCCATGTCTACCCAAAATACAACGGCTGACACTCACTATGGAACCTCAAGCGTCTGAGTTATGGTACTTCGAGATTTCATAAGATTTCACATCCGCACACCCCAAACACTTCCACATCACCTTAGGTGATGTCATTATCTTACATCACTTAACATTTTCCCAATTGTGGGGGCATGCAACAGTGGTTTTGGAGTAACTTTCCCTTCGTTATGCAATTCTCCTGACACTGACACATAACCCCTTAGTGAAACCATGGTTTGGATTGCGGGACCACCTTGGATAATTATCTTCCATGCAACTTGGGTCCTTGCAATGTCTCCTGGCCATTGATCTTGATGTATCATGATCAATGCTGTTGTGGGTCCTCTGACCCATAACTACGTTACATAAACTCAGGCCCCACTAACCCTGCTCACACAGGATGCCACATGGCAGAATACTAGTGACGTCATCCGGCCCCACCACGTCTACTCTTTCGCTTCAGAACTTCAGACTTTGGGAGTTTGTGCAACGTCACATCCCACTTCTCCCAACAGCCGAACTCCCAAAATTACAATATGCTCTTCTGTTTGATTCAACGATCAAGCTCTTTTCTTCAGATCTACGGTGTAGATCTCCCTTGGGACTTCGGGGTTTCGGGCGTTTATGCCTCCACGCACCTTGCTTCCCATGATTGTCGAACTTCGAAGGGCTTCTAGGATAACCCTCCTGTACTTTCTCTAGATTTGACGGTCATACTGAATTTCCCTTCCGTCTGAACAGATCATATGGCTCCAACACCTCAAGTGTTGAGCGCTCTCTCTCTGTGGTCAGATACCATGCTGGCTGTGGTTTATTCTAATGCTACTCTTCTTGAGCTTCGTAACACGGCCAATGTAACCCCTTGGCACTTAGAAACAATCTAAGGTTTGAAATTGGTTCCTCCGAACACCATTTCAACTCAAAACCTTGGGTCCAAATACCACTTATTCGGCCCATCCAGGCTCAACGTTGAAAACATGGCTTTGATACCATATTGTAATGTCCCCGACCATTAACCCCACTGTCAGGAAACACTACTATGCGAAATAACACTTATATAGTATGCATTTAAATGAAGTTAAATGACTTAACAGAGTAAGCATATAATTACTACTAACATACAAAATTAATGGAATTACCAGTAAATATCATCGCAATGGAATACATGATAATATAACAAGTATCACAGAACATGCATTTTAAGTAAGTACATAATTAAAACACATAATGATACTTATATTTGAAATTGTAATACACCACCAATTGCCTGCAGACCTTCCACGAACCTCCCAGCCTTAGAATGCACTGCTCATCACTCTCAACAATACGTCACCCCCGAGTTGGGACTAAGCTCCACCGGGCAAGGGAATCCTAGGCTAGGGGAGCTCAACAAAAGACACATAGTTTATGAGGAAGGATTCCCTCCCAGGAGACACTTATGCCCACTGCTCACAAACTCTCATTCCCCTCATGCCTGTCCCACCCCATGAGTATACACCTTCACTGTCACCAAGACAATCCTTCGGTTGCTAAACCTCCCTCGCCTTGGGCTTCAGCAACAGACCGTACTGAAATTCTACGAGCTCTATGACAGCTACAGGAATCCTTCTAGGAGTTCTCAATTCCTCCGTGCACTCTCTCACCTAGAGAGAGTCACTCATAGGCCCGACAACCCGCTTCTTCAACCACAACCACCTCTCTCACTCGGAGAGAGTGTTGCACATAGGCTTGACAACCTGCTTCTTCAGCTTCGTTCCAGCATAAGGAGGACAACAAGGCTCAGCAAGGAACGCATGACGGTAGCCATTCACACTCAGACAAGGGACTGCATGACCACAACAACCCATAGTTATAACACACACGACATAGGCAATTGCTCAGGTTTCACAGAAGACGCGGGTCGGCTTCAGAGGTGCGTGGCTATGCAAAGGTCCAGTGTAGAGACAAAATGATTCTTGGGAAGGATTCTAGTGAACTCAGGCGGAGTATGGAAGGTTCACAAAACGACTCAGATGACGGATTTTGGGTCTTAGGTGTGTGCGTGAATGTTGTAAAGGACGAATACGGAGGCCACATAATTCACAGGAATACACTAGTTGACTTCCGGTTTTGGTTTTTAGGATTGCGTGACAGGAAAATTAAGCAGATGTCGTTCACAAACTCCCACAGTTCAGACAATCGATGACATAATGGAGGAAAAACCCCCATCTTGACTCAATTCTTGGGTTAAATTTCATGTGCCTGGGCCGACACATGTCACCCATGAAGCTGCATGCACTCCATCAAGTATGCGTTCCCTTTTGCACACGTTGGGGCTGCATGCGTTGCCACTCCCAGGACTTAGGATAAAAACATACCTTTCACACCACTTTGGAATAATAATAAATTATTATTCCTAAGGACTTAAGCCCTCAAGATTATCCCCTCTTCCTACCTCTCAACCCCCTCTCCCTTACCCATAATGTGGAAGCTTAGTCCCCCATCACTCTTTCTCCGTGGTCGGTCGGCACACAACGATGTTTATATATTATATTAATGATCTGCATAATTACATATACAAAATCAGGCTCTTAGCCTTAACACTTAAGCTGTCCAACCTATTAAACACCTAAGCCTACCAACTTATTAATACTCGACTCACCAGCCTACAAAACATGATTACAATTCATAATATAACTAGGGCACTACCGGGGGGGACATTACACTCCCACCCTTGTTAAAGTTGGCGCAATGTTCTTGGCGAAATTGTTGAGGCACTTGACTTATTACTAAACATGGTCTATTTTCCCTTTCCTCATCTTATTAACACTGTGATATTTGGCATTCATGATTGGCATATTGACACCATTTATTTTGGACCTTTATAACTTACCTTTATCTAGATAGCCTTCTAATAAAGATAAAAATAAACAAATCTTTGAAAAGTAATCAAGGCTATGTTAAAACCTTTTGAATCTTTTCATATTATACCCTACACACTACTTTGTTATTAGTTCCTGTCGAAGACCATGACTCTTAAAATCGACTCACCGTTGACCATGTATTACTTAACCTTTGACTTAAAAATATTTTTCCGTTCTCCAATGTTGTACATAGCAAGAAAAAAATAATATTTTTTTTACTGTAATCAAATTAATTTTATAACGAATGCCATTGGCTGACACATTTGGAGTCTTCTTGTCGAGTGAATGTAATTTTTTCATTCTTAAAATCTATAACCTAAGGTTCAGAGACATTGTTTCTTTGTCACTGCTCCCACATAATGTAATTTTACATTGTTATATAACCTATATAACCTAAATTTTAAGTTTGGATTATAAATTTATTTCACGTTTATGTCAGTGCTTTAAATTTACTATGTGAGTTCATTAAATATATTAAAATGATTTCACTAACAAAACACTCCTTTGAAAATGTTGAGCAATTCCTACCTTCGTGCCACTGCTTTAAATTTATTATATGATTTCATTAAATATATTAAAATGATTTCACTGACAAAATGCTCCTTCAAAAATGTTGAGACACTGTTGCTTGCATGCCACTGCCTCACTGCTGCCTCTTGCTTGCCACCGGCTCAAGGTCCAAGATGATCACTCTACAATGTTTTTTCAACCACTGCCATTATTTCCTTATTGGGAAGCGCTCAATCCCTTCTCCAAATCCACCTAGGATATTCACGAGGGATATCCACCACCATATCACCATATCTGGTTATTAGTTAGTCCATAATGCCTATGAGAGGTTTCACAAGAAAGTCTTTCTCCATACCTAGGATGTCATCCGTGAATCAATCCATTAATGGAGGATGTATCATTAGCTACTACTCAATCACTCATCCTTCGAAGACCTCGCAAAATCTACACAACTTCTTGAGTTTTGCTGTAAATATTGTGGGAGCACCAACAACAACAGAGGCAAGAGCACCACCATATATATTGAAGCCATACTTCTTGTAGTTGAACCCACCTATTCATATGATATTCAACAGAAGAACAAGCATGGAGATGGATGAACATCTCACTGCTCCTTGCCCATGAACCAGATGCCACAGCCAGAAAAGGGATAACTTTCATCCACAAAGTCTCATCTCATTTTTCTGTCGATTATGACAAAACCCAGTGTAGATTCAGAAGAATCAATAGTGTACAAGGTACATTAAATCTAACCCTATATAAAAATTTCAATTTATATAGCCTCGACTTCGTTCTTGATAGAATGCATACATAAATTGGAAATCTTGACAACATTAAAGAAGTTATCATCCAGATCTACAAATATTTGTAAAACAACAGTCTAGATCGAGCTTTATTTGGTACAACTTCAGAGTCATAGTTGACTTATTCAACAATTAGATTTGGGACTGTAGCGACTACTGGATTAATTGGATAAAGTTCATCGTCAACTTAATATAATACTAGAAAGAAGATATATTACCTACCCTTTCAATTAGACCTATGCCTCCACCAACTTGATTTACTAGTTCATACCAGTCCCTGATTCCAAGCGCTCTGCTCCGTGAGGCTCAAGCTGTCCATTGGCAGGTCCCTGTCCTTGGCCACTAATCCTAACAATGTTTCTAAATAATAATCGTGTTTGTTAGAAAAACAGGACCGCAGAGCAATAAAATAAAACAAATACAAAAAAAAAACACAGAAGACACACAATACAAGAGAGACACAGATTTACGTGGTTCACCCAGTGTGGGCTACGTCCACCAGAGAAATTGCCAGGTCCTTCCTTTATTAT
>ML793337.1:92691-124396 GCA_009831015.1 Picea engelmannii | reverse complement strand
TACAGAACTTAGTTGATTAGTAACCATATTAAATTCATTTAAATGATCTGCAACAGACCCACCTTTTGACATCTTCATATTAAATAATCTCTTCATTAGAAATACCTTATTCGATGCCAAGGGTTTTTCATACAATTTGGCCAACACATCCATCAAACCCTTCGTTGTCTTTTCTTTCGAAATATTGAAAGCCACCGATGCTGCCAGGCTCAGCTGTATCGTTCTTAGAGCCTTTCTGTCAAGAATCTCCCATTCTTCGTCCTTCATGGCCATCGAATTCTTTGCTACTCTGCTCAATGGTAGGAATAGATCCTTCTGATATAAATAGTCTTCCATTTGCATCTTCCACAACTGGTAGTTTTGGTCGTTAAATTTCTCGACCATAAACTTTCCATCTTTCGACATTGCTCCCACTCGAACCAAGAACCCTCTTTTCCTGTGAGTTACCTTATGCTCTGATACCAGTTGTTAGAAAAACAGGACCGCGAAGCAATAAAATAAAACAAATGCAGAAACAAAACACAGAAGACACAATACAAGAGAGACACAGATTTACAATATACTTTTACAAGGCAATTTTTTGCTTCAGGGGCTTCGCCCTCAAACCCCCATCGGGGGACACTGCCCCTGAACCCCCGCTAGGGGCCCGCTTGCCCCCAGACCCCCCATCCGGGGAGATAGGTCCCCCAAACCCTGCAGAGGGGGTAACCCCCCTCTGCACTCCCCCGCGTGGAAGAGTGTACATACTTCTGGGGTGTAAATACTTCATGCGGTATAAACATGGCTAAAAGCAAGGACCTCTGAATCAAGAAGATAATCAGGCTCCAAAACCAACAGTGTCAAGTATTTATGATTTACCTAACTTCTTAGACTTGGTTGGTGTTGGAGGTGGTCTACTCGTCCATCGGTTACCTGTAAGGTCAGGGTATGGTTGTGTGCACCAGTGCTTCCATCCTAGCTGTAATATTCATCCATTGGCTTTGTTATTAACATTGATGATCCATACATAGTGGGTCAGTCGTGAAAACTATGGTTGCACTTTGGAAAGGCTCTGTGGGACAACAACATGAAAACTATCCATTTGACCAGAGAGAACCCAACTCCATCTGCTCATCCTCTATCGACGAGCTTCAATAGCTTCAACAACGGATCCAAACACACAAATATTTGAAAGGAAGTTGACCTCACAATTGGGCAAGGCCTCCTACTAGTCGGAGAAGAAACAATGGTTCTTTTCCCTAACATCATGAGAAATTTAGAACCTAGCAGAAGCTTAATTACATATCATTGCATCTATCTTTTTTGTGCCTTTACAAAGGCCATTTTTCTACCCTAACCCCGTAGCTCCCTTTCAACGACTATGAAAAAAGGGTGTTCAGTCCACGTAAACTAGATAATGTTGAGCCAAACCTCCCTCCATCAGTTGTGTTTTAGATCCTAGTTACCCATCAAGCGCTATAGAAAGAGACAAAGAGAGCCCATCGAAAGCACATCATGTACCTTCTTGCATAAATTCTCCACCTTTTCTTTCTCTATCTGATTCGGTTGCTCCAAAAATTATGCATGATCCCTGGCCTGTCTATCCACTTCCTTAGGGACCATTTCACGAAGAATGAAATCCTAATGTATGAACCAAGAGCAAATTGTAACCATTTGATGCTCATCAATTCCCAGTTGAATCAGTAGCAACAGAGGTGGATGCAATTAAATATTGATAACCGACAACATGAGAAGCATAGGTGCATGTAGAAGCATCATGTAGGGAAAGAATGACAATTCTGCTGCTTGTCGGTTCCATAATGTGGAAAAAGGATTGAATAAGAGTAGATTTGTCACTTCATGTCCACCCTACAACTCCCACCTTTATCCCTTTAGGGAAACAACATGTAAGGCCTCATAAGACAAGAGAAATATGTGGTCCATAACGCACCTGATTCTATGGATCAAGTCAGTAGGCTAAACAAGTAGCATTTATCCTTGCAATTCTTCACTGAACATATTTCCCACCCATCCCTTCACCTCGATGAGCTTATGGAACATCAGAGACACAAACAAACATAACAGTTAGAAAAATACCAAAATGTAGAGTCCAACAGGTGTGCGCTAAGCCCAAACTTGGATCCATATCGAATTCAATAGGTTAAACAATAGAGCCAGTGATATTTGACACGTCTCATTTGAAGTTTGAACACGTTTGAACGTTTTAACATAAAACCATAGGCACGTTGTAATACAACAAACATTAAGTAACATGTCTCTGGTTGGAACAAAAAATCACAGGCACATTTCTGACATTCAGTAACACATTTCTAGTTGGAACAAAAAATCAATGGCACGTTTATGTAAAGAGAGCACGTTGCTCTATTATTAATGACAACACATTGTTTGATAACTTAATTAGCACGTTGTTTGATAACTAGTTTAAATGATTTAAAAATATATAATATTTACTTATGTTTGATAGATTGATTCGATGAATATGGTTGAGGTTGTGTTTCTCATCTTCTATCTACCCTGCTAACACGAACCCGCGATTTATTTCAGTTTGTGTCTTGAATGGATGCCAAATCGCTTGATCCTTAAAATTTTGATTTTTAACAGTATTCATTACTCTCAATTGCTAAATGTTTAATGTTTTCCCTTTAATACTGTCGTGTTAGATCAACTACCAAGATATTTGGAGGTTCTTCAATATGTACAAAGAAAGAGAAATTATAGTAAAGCCTTGCTACGCCCACTACGAGAAGACCGAGCATAACACCGAGGATTGAGGTATAAGTGGTTCTAAGTAGTTTTGAATGTGTCCCTTCAATGTAAATGGTATATCATATATAAATATCACTAGTTATATCTCCTCCTACTCTTTGCTGAGTGATAAATTTGTTTCATTGATTCTAATTATTGATTTGTAATAATCAACACTATTTTTTTCTTATAAATTGAAGTCCAAAGGAGAATGCCTATTTAATAATTGTATTATGGATGTGGCAAGTTGTGTATGAGAATCATCCTCGACCAAAGCAACTTGTAGTTGAGAATGATTTGCCCTTCAAACTTCAAAGTCTTATTGGAGAACAGAGGGATGGATAATGCTCTGGAGGTCAAGTGCTCGTAAAACAAATGGCAACTGCATTGCTAAAACCTCTAAACATCAACACTCTTTTGTGATGACATTATTTATGTTGCTTATCTTATTTCTTTGGGAATAAGATGTACTCTTGTCATATATAAATTATATGATTTCATGTCTTTTTGTTTGTGAAAAAAAATAATTAGGTGGGAATTAAAAATGCAGTGCATCATTGCTTTTGTTGATGATAGCCCCTGTAAAAAGAAGCATCTTTTGTGAATATTTAGAAGGTGCTAATATTGTTTTTGCTTCTGTGCTTAATGTATCAACATCATTAAATTATTCGAGAATCAAATTCCTATGTGATGTAATTTTTTCATGTAACTTAGATGATTTTCATAGGAATTTGTTTCAAAGGAATTCTTTGTCAATTCAAGACATTGCTTTTGTTTCAGTGTCTTAGTTAAAACTATGCACTAATAAAAATATCAAATCCCAGAGACTCAACCACAATTTATAAATAACCAAATTTGTTTCTTTGTGTAATCAGAGTTGAGACTGTCTCCCTGTTTCACATGTATTCTTGTTACATTTTCATTCATAATCGTCTATGTTTCCATATACATTAATGGTAACCTATAACACACAAACCTATAGAATGAATTTACGTTCATCATTTTAGATATCATGTTTCCTATTATTCTAAATATGATCACTGTGTTTACGAGGTTTAATTTAGAGAAACAATGTTGATTATTGTTTTGATCAAAAGGACTAACTTGACAAGGCATGATATCTATAAGAGGCACTGCATTTAATATTATTGGGCAAACCAACTAAATGATTCTGCACGAAAGATTCTACAATCTATGGACTACATCCAAGTAAAAAAACACTGCATTTAATGGTTATTGGAGTCCATCTCACATGGCCTCCACTAAAAACAATTGACACAAGAAGCCCTCTTGCACTGAAGTTTAGAGGCATATACACATTGTATATATAGTGAGAGAAAGAGAAAGTATAGGTTGGGTGTTCTATTAACAATTTTATTAAATTTCATTGAGTGAAATTTAATTCCTTGTCAATTCAAGCCATTGTTTTCGTTCAAGTGTCTTAGTTAAAAATAAGCACTAATAAAAATATCAAATCCTAGATACTAAACACATTTTTACAAATAACCAAGTTTGTTTTTGTGTGTAATCAAAGTCGACACTCTCTCCCTATTTCACATATATTCTTGTTACATTTTCATTCATAATCGTATATGTTCGCATATACATTAATGGTAACCTATAATTCACAAGCCTATATAAGGCACAAGGCATTCAAGTTCATCATTTTATATATCATGTTTCCCTTTATTCTAAATATCATCAATGTGTTTATGAGGCTTGATTTAGATGAATAATAATAATTATTGTTTTGATCAGAAGAACTAACTCGACAAGACATGATATCTGTAAGAGGTGTTGCATTCAATGTTGATGGGAAACTAAACAATTCTTCATGGAAGATTTTGTGTTTTAAAACCAAGATATATGGTCTCTATGGATTACCATCCAAGTAAAAAAATATTGCATTTAATGGTTATAGGAGTTTATCTTGCATGGCCTCCACTAAAAGCAATTGACACAAGAAACCCTCTTACATTGAAGTTGAAGTTGAGAGGCACATGAGAAGTTGAAGTTGAGAGGTACATGAGAGAGAGAAGAGTATAGATGGGTGTTCTATTAACGCTATTTATTAAATTTAATGTGATGAAAAATGATTTCCCATCAGTCATGGTCACAGGGATTTAAAAGAGAAGGGTGACATTTGCAATGTCCGTCAAGAATTATGAACAGTCAGATCTAAGACTCAAGTTGCAGACTGATCCAAGATAGTAGATTCTGATTAAGCATATATAGAAGATACATCATATTAATAACTAATGGTCACAAGGATTTAAAAGACAAGGGCGACACCTGCAATGTCCGCCAAGAATTATGAACAGTTAGATCTAAGAATCAAGTTGCAGATTGATTCAAGATAGTTGATTTTGATTAAGGATACATAGAAAATGCATCATTTTAATAACTAATGGTCATAGGGATTTAAAAGACAAGGGTGACACCTGCAATGTCCGTTAATAATTAAAAACAACCAGATCTAAGACTCAAATTATAGACCGATCCAATCTAGTAGATTTCGTTTAAGGCCTAATGGTTAAGAACATGTGTTTCCTCTTAAGAGGTCACAAGTTTAAATCCAGAGGGGGGTAGGGTATGTATACCTTCGTAGACTTTACCAGTCAAATTGCTGGGTGGAGGGGGGTCCCTTGTCCCACAAACAAGGGGGTCTCATACACCAATTTGGTGTGGCTTGGATGTGACCTTAAAAATAAATTATTATTATAATAACTGAAGGTAATGGGACTAGGGATTGTCGTTTACATAATTGTTTTTAGAAATCATAATGCTTGTTTTAAATCATTATTATTGTCCATTTCTAAACCTAAGTAGCAGGAAATAAGCTGCATGCCAACACTTGTTTTTACACGTTTCATGCTTCTCATCAACTATAGCACTATTACATAAAAGTTATTACATGAGATTTCATGACTTTCACTTTATGTGAAAAGCAAAGTTATATTTAAAATATAAATGATCATATTTACCATGATAATTTCCACACAAATTCTTTTATTTGCAAAATCAAAGTTCTACCTGGACTTCATCTTTTCATGCTAAGAAGCCATTACTTGATAATGTTTGCTACTATATGTCATGATTAAATGGTACGTGAATACAACAATAGACATTGTTATACCATTTACAAAAATGCACAAGGATGTTATTATACCTACCAAAGGAAGGCATGATATATTGTAATTGTTTCTTGGTCAAACTATTTTGAATTTCAATTAGTTGTTTTTAATATAAAGATTTTGTTAAAGTTTTTCAAATTTCATGGATGATTTTAGGGGGCTAAATTTCGCTCATGGGCTAATTTTCCATGGTTTTTCCAAAAACGATATTCGCTATTTTAAAAATGATTCGCCCAATATCTATAGGATAAAATTATTTTACCTTAAAAATCGCCAAAATTTTATAAAAACTATATAAAATCCTTATAAATTTGAATATTTTTACAAAAATATCGCCAAACATTTATAGTTGGCATATGAAGGATTAGTAAGATTCGCCAAGCTTTCTACATTTTAAAACAAATTTCTATCCTTAAAATCATCCCTGTTTTCAATAGAAGAATAGACATTGTTATACCATTTACAAAAATGCACAAGGATGTTATTATACCTGCCAAATATCGTAATTGTTTCTTGATCAAACTATTTTGAATTTCAATTAGTTGTTTTTAATATAAAGATTTTGTTAAAGTTTTTCGTGAAATAATTTTATTAAATTAAATATTTAGAAATTATGAAATAAATTTTAAATTTTTAAATATTATATTCCTATTTTATGATTGGTTAAAAAAAAAAAAAAAAAAACACCTATATTTTTCCTTAATTTGCCAGATAAGCTACTATTCCTGTCAATTTCATAAATAAACATAAATGAAATTAAATGGTCTGCCATTTAATTCTGAAAACTATCAACACTTTGAAGTGTGTGAAGATGTTTGTGATGGAAGCTAGCTCCAAGATTACCTTATTATAACTACCTGCAGTTACCTTATTATACTTGCCTGCAGTCATTGTAAACAGATTGTGTAAACTATGTAATCTATTTATGAATTGTTCATGTAACTATGTGATCTATACATGATCAATTTGTGTAACTGAGTGATAAAGGTTATATATACGAGCATACCCATAGAGGTGAGAGTGCAATGTGTGTAGAGAGCAGAGTGTGTGTGAGGAGAGGTGGTTGTATGGTTGAGATTGGCTATTGTAATTCTCCCTGGAATAATAAGAACACCGAATATCATTTCCCATGGTTTTTCACCACATTGAGTTTCCACATAAATCACTGTGTTAATTGTGTGATTGCTAATCTCAGTTTTATGCGTGTTTAATCTTACTTGCAGATGCTCTAGTTTTTTATGCTCTGTTTTTCTTCCGCTGCCTACCAAATTTTTTATCTACTGCTTGGTTTGAGGCATTGCTACAACACTGCAATGAAAAATTCCTTCTGAAAAGATGCATGGATTTGTTTTCCATGGTTTCTAATGGATTAATTCCTCCACAACAATTTTTTTGAGAATCATTTATAGATTACTTACACACATACAGACCCATTACTTGTATTAGAATGACTAATGATTAATCATGGAGTTTGTCATCTATTTCACAAGATTATAATGAAAATGCACAAGAAGAATGAATGAAAGAGAAAATACTTGATGAACGAGCATTGTGCCCATTGTGACCCTGGCCATAATGTCGGCCTGCAGGTGTTCTCTCTCCATTTAGAGGTTCAAATCTATTCCCCAACCATTCCATGATGAACATTCTTTGGATCCCTTAAAATCCATTTGAAAATATGACTCAGACTCCGACTCGAATGAATTAAAGATAATGCAAAAAATGGAGGAGGATGTTGCAGAAGAATGACCTTTGAAATCCATTTGGAAAAATGACTCTGACTCCGACTCCGACGAATTAAAGATGATGCATAAAATGGAGGAGGATGTTGCAGAAGAATGACCTTTGGCACCTACCAACTTGCAATGAGGGTTGCAAGAGGCGCACTTGAGGATGAATAAGAGGAAGGTGATATCCACTCCATTCTTTCTCACACTCCCTCCCTCATCCCAACATGCCATTGCTATAAGTAATAAGTGAAATCTGACATGCAAAATAATTGTATTTACTAGTAATGCCATTCAATCAAAACCCAATCCCACCCTTATTAATTTATAGATAATAAGAGAAATCTGATACGCAAAACAATTGTCATACATATTCTTCCTTCTCGGATTAGACAAGGTCTCATAGGACTCCTACACTTCAAATAAACTTCTCACATGATTCCTTCACTTCAATAAACCTTCATGTGTACTCTTCAGCCTGTTCTGGAGAGAATACATCATGGTAGTATTTACTAACCATCTGTCTGTAGGACTGCTTTATATCCCTCAGACCCACATTCTCTTAAATCTCCAGTGGCTCATAAATGCTCGAAGGTCGTGTTGGCGATTAAAATCGCAATACGGATTTCGCCTGCAAAGTATTGCTAAGCCTATTATTTAAACTATGCTAATGATATATAATACTAGTAGGTGGGACCCCCTTGTATTACTGGAGGATCAGAGATAGTCTTAACACACATTTTATGCTGCTGTTTCGGTGATGCTTACAGGGTTCTACATGATTGATGATGAAATATTGGTTTTATTTGTGACATATGGCAGATGGATAATGCACTTTATGTGATGATTTTGTTATTCTAAGCTCCAAATTCTATGTATGAAGTGGCATATATTTACCGTTGTTACATTTGATAGTGTCTCCATGATTTGTTACCTGTTACACCTGCACAATACACATGTTAGTTATAAGAAGAGACAAGAGCAATATGGAAAAAATCCAAGAAAGGGAACTATGCTATGCTATGCTATACTATGTGCAAATAAAATTAAAAGAAACAGATGTTCGTCCTAACTAGCAATGTTAGTGGCTATACGATTTATGATGAGTTATATTGGGTGCATTTGATATGTTATGGTATGTTTTGGCAATGGTTAATATGGATTAGGTAGCGCAATTGGCAAGCAATGTGTGCAAGTTTCGATGCATGGATTAATGGCATGGATTAATGGTTTGGCTGGCTATCGTGTACTACGTAATTGAATGAGATGGAGGATGGAAGCGATGTGCAGTAAATGCACATCACTCCATACTTGTCCCACTGGGTCGTCACCCTAGCATGGTTATTGTTCATTTTTCTTTTGGTGGTTAAGCTCCGAGATTTAGGCGTGGAAGGAACTGCTCGACCAAGCTCGCATTTTTAAGGCCATTGGTTACAGGTATGGTTCTTTTCACCCATCCATGAATTCGCTCTATGTATGAAATGAATGTTGGCTCAGTAATGTGTTGGTATGTGTTTTCTTGAGGTTGGCAACTGTGTAAATGCGTGGTGTTTTCTCTGGAATGAGTGTGTGTGTTATTCATTGCAAATGGAAAAATCGATGGTTGAAGTTGCGATTTCATTAACTGTTATGTGTGGTGGAAACCGTGATGGCTCTTTGTTGTCTTTATGGGTTTTTGTTGGAGGGTTTCACTTTGTAAGATTTCCTAGTTGTCTCCTCACAATTATGGTAACCACACCTGTATATTAGTAGTCTAGTTCTGCTTTCATTTTCACCACTGTTTTTCATTTCTTCTTTATAGTAGTTTGATTTCTGCTTTCCTTTTTAATAGATTTCATGCTTCTTTTGCAAATATGTCATTTTATTTCTGCTGTTTTAAATTTTGCAGTCCTATTTTTGTCATGAATTTTATTGCTTTTCATCTTTTAGTTGATTTTTGGTCAAGAATAAGATGTTGGATCAGTTCTGCCACAGTGACACTCCTACAAAGTATTGTTAGTCAATAACAATCAAGCTTACATAGCTATTACGATGTTTCCCCTGAAAGAATAATTGAATTTGTTATCTACTTTCACTGTTGTCTTATAAAGGAATTGGTTATCTCCCGCTTCCGCTTTCCATTTCTTCATCCATTTGAGAATTTAAAAGAGAAAGTCCATAAATTTTTCTCCTTGAAGTAAAGAGCAAATTCTGGTTGAATGATTATGCATATAGGTATAAACCCCCTCATACTTAACATTTTCCATGAGTTATTCCCAAATTCCCGATCATTTTTCCATTAAATCCGCTCACTTCCCCCTGTTGCATAATAATTCTGGTTATATCTTCTTGATCTGCTGTTCTTGGTCTGCGGAACCATACATTCTGATTTCTTAATCTGTTGGAAATAGATTTCCCTATGGAGTCACCAGTTTGTTGACGATTAAAATCACAACGAGGATTTCGCCCACAAAGTATTGCTAAGCCTATTATTTAAACTATGCTAATGATATATAATACTAGTAGGTGGGACCCCCTTGTATTACTGGAGGATCAGAGATAGTCTTATCACACATTTTATGCTGCTGTTTTGGTGATGCTTACAGGGTTCTACATGATTGATGATGAAATCTTGGTTTTATTTGAGACATATGACAGATGGATAATGCATTTTATGTGATGATTTCGTTATTCTAAGCTGTAAATTATATGTATGAAGTGGCATATATTTACTGTTGTTACGTTTGATAATGTCACCATGATTTATTACCTGTTACACCTGCACAAGACACATGTTAGTTATAACAAGAGACAAGAGCAATATGGAAAAAATCCAAGAAAGGGAACTATACTATGCTATGTTATACTATGTGCAAATGAAATTAAAAGAAATAGATGTTAGTCCTAACTAGCAATGTTAGTGGCTATAGGATTTACGATGATTTATATTGGGCGCATTTGATATATGTTATGGTATGTTTTGGCAATGGTTAATATGGATTGGGTAGCGCAATTGGCAAGCAATGTGTGTAAGTTTCGATGCATGGATTAATGGTTTGGATGGTTGTCGTGTACTACGTAATTGAATGCGTTGGAGGATGGAAGCAATGTGCAGTAAATGCACATCACTCCATACTTCTCCCACTAGGTCGTCACCCTAGCATGGTTATTGTTCATTTTTGTTTTGGTGGTTAAGCTCCGAGATTCAGGCATGGAAGGAACTACTCGACCATGCTCGCATTTTTAAGGCCATTGGTTACATGTATGGTTCTTTTCGCTCATCCATGAATTCTATCTGTGTATGAAATGAATGTTGGCTCGGTAATGTGTTGGTCTGTGTTTTCTTGAGGTTGGAAACTGTGTAAATGCGTGGTGTTTTCTCTGGAATGACTGTGTGTGTTAATCATTGCAAATGGAAAAATCGATGGTTGAAGTTGAGATTTCATTAGCTGTTTTGGGTGGTGGAAACCGTGATGTCTCTCTATTGTCTTTATGGGTTTTTGCTGGAGGGTTTCACTCTGTAAGATTTGTTGGTCATCTCCTCACAGTTATGGTAACCACACCCGGTTGTATTTGGTGCTATGGGGTTGCTACGTATGTTTTGAACCACCTCTTGGTCACTACACATCTTTTCACCTGGCCGTGGGCTCATTTTACGTTATTGGTATTCACACAGTTGGTTATGGAGTGGATTGTATGCCAAGAAGCATGCTTTAGGGTTGTTGGTAGTACTTGGGATTTTCATTTCTATCAACATTATTCAGCTATTGGGAAAAACATGAGGGTTATTTCTCTGCGTGTTCTTGGTGTTGGTTACTAGCCAGTGAGAAACCTATGCTCCTCTGCGTCATGGTCTCCCCTACCTAGTGTCGAATTGTCACCCTATCTTACAAGCTAAGGGTTATAAGGTTGTGGCTCCACCGTTCTTGTCTCAAGGGTCTCTCACCTACTGTTGATATGGTTGACCTCTAGTCTCCCTGTGTTGGTGACCAGGTGAACCCTTGATTATTTTATTCATTAGTTACAGAGCTCGACTTTGATAAACTAAACCAGTCACACCCTGTCGGGTATCCTGTTGAGTGTCATGAGTTGATTGAGTAGCATTGACAGTGGTTATGATTATTGGCTCGTCTCTGTTTGATCGGGTTGATTAGAGAGTTGTAATTGGAAATGATAATTGGTATATAGTCACTGCGTTCTTGTATTATGACAGTTGAATCGATAAATCAACATCATTTAATTGGTTGATTGAGAGTGAGCATAAATGTATATCCACAGAGATGCCTCTTTTCGTTATGCGTTGGTCTGTGTGTTTCCTACAACATGGTATAAATTGAAGTGGTGGTTGTTGTTGCGATGTGTTTAATTTTCCCAATCGAGATTATTGCAATTTAAAGTATTAATAACTATGGCCTAGATGTCTACTGTGTATGATTTATATATATTGTGCATTGTTTTGTTTTATTGCACCATCAAAGATGAGCACGAGGTTTCGATAGTATGGTTTCATTGCAAATTTAATTGATAAATTTGTCAAAGGAATGGGATTGGGCATGTTTAAAAAGAGTTTGTCCAACTTTGGAAAGACCCGTGTCTATGTTTGATTTGAGAAATTAAATTATGGGCAGTGGTTGATGTTTTTTTATGTTGAACAGAGTTGAAGCAATATGACTGTGTGTTCCTTTGGATGTTGTTTTAAATATAAAAGGGAAGGAAATGAAAAGAAACAAAATTCTTGTAAACAATATGGGTGGAAGTCATGACGATTCTAAGTATAATTATATACTGTGTTAATTGAAAGTTTTTAAAGAAATTGAGTATGAGACAATGAACAAATTTTAACACACAATAATTGTTTAATTGGCCACAATAATTGTTTAATTGGTGCTGGAATAGTTGTATTGAATACATAACTGTTTTTATGGATTACTGATTGGTTTTTCGAACAATATTCGCTCTTTTCCCCTACCATTATTTCACTTTTCGCTCATTACAATTCCCCTCTCCTTCCCATATTCACTATCCACTCCCTGTTCCTAAAATTTAATTATAGTTAAGACAAGTTCTGTATTATGACAGTTAAAGGATCACATGGATGAATTACAGTGATATATTCTTTTGGTTTACATTACAGTTGATTTTTTGTTGTCTATGAGAAGTAATCATGATCTTTTCCCCCTCATTTTAACATTTTTCGCTCAATACAACCCCTCGCATATCCCAGAACCTTTTTTCACCCCTTCTCATTGAAAACTATCAAACAATTTGTATGGATTGGATTACATGAGTATGATATATTGTTGAGCCAAATTTTATTTCATATTTAAAAGAGTTGTCATGTATGGTTGTTAAAGAAACTATTTGCTAATCAATTATGCATACAAGATTGATGTTTTTCAGTAGAGATAGCCATGGCTAGGGTAACTGAGGAAGGGGAAATTGGAACAAGGTCCCTAGAAGGCCAAGATTCTCTATACACTTTGATGAAAACTTGCAAGAGTTGAGCCTGATATTTCAAGCTATATTTTTTAACTAGATTGGGCAAGGAATGGTCTAACCTAGGCCTGAAAGGCCCCCCTTCCAAGCCCCACAGGTCCTTGGTATCCCAATACCTGCTCATGTTTCACTGCAACCTAAAGTCCCTGAAAACGACGGATGGCAAGAGATTGTCCACCTGACAGTCTCACAACATTGTGGTTGGCCTAACTTGTCTTTACCTGCTCCCCCAACTATTAATCAAAATTTTCAAGCTACCCTTATCCACTCACCAGTTCAGTCTTCCCATGTAATCAAAAGGTTTAAAACTGAGGCCCACCACAATCCTGATAAAGGAAAAGCCACTGTTGCTCCTTCCTCACCCTCAATTGACTCTGGTAAATCCGTGTCCTCCCGCATGCATTTGAGAGATGATTGCTCTCATGTGATCAGTGAGATTAGGCCTGAAGGCTCCACACAGCCTAAGGAAAATTCAGAGAGGTCAAAAGGTGACAACAACAACAAGGGAGATATTTCCTCCCAGAGTGGAAAATATGGATTTTAAGTTTTTATTTATTAATTGTTGAGAACAGTTGACTTCTGAAACTTTGGACAACACACTATTTTTTTGGATATATGGGTAATATATTTTTGGAAATAATTTCAATTATGATTGATATGGATGGTCAAAATGTGAAGTGATGATGGGAGTCACAAGGAGGGATGTTTTGTTTGATTAACTAGTTGTGTTATGATTGTTAAAGAACTAAAGGGAGTCACAAGGGGTCCCACCTACTAGTTATTATTTATTTAAAACCCTTATTATGATTTATTACTTTTCTCCCTTAACTAAAAATTTGGTTGAGTTTTAGTTAACTTAACTAAAGAAGTAGTTCATCTACTTCAACCAATTCTAATTTGCTTAAAGGCAAAAGGAAAAGGAGGAACAAGAGGAGAATATAAGGAGAAGCATACTAAGGTTTACTCTTTGAGTTTTGTTGAGATAATTTAGTTTTCATTCATTCCCTAATTCATTAGAAGCCTAAATCTTTTTTATGATAGCATGGTCCTATTGTAGACAATAATTTTCAGGGTTGAATTATATCATTCAGACACTTGTTTTTCAGAGGTGTTGATCTATCTTTGATATTTTGTGTAGACTTGTCTGTTTTTGAATTAGATTTCACGACTGACAAAGGCTATTGCATAGAGTCAAGTGGGAAACAATCTGTGGCAAGCTGATTCAACTTTTAAAGTTCAGTTTTTTACTTTATGTCAGAAGTCCTTTTGTATGTTTCATCGGGGACGTCCAAGTTTGACTTTGGTCCAAAACTTCCTCAGGAAATTTTGTAAAGAGAATGATTCTTTTGTTGAATTGGAATGAAATAAATGATTGCTTTATGTCTCATCTGTTTTGATTATTGACTTGGTGTCTTTACTTCTGTCTCTATATTTATTTCAACATTTGTTATGTTCAAAAAATTACATAAATAATGAATTTTTTAGCAAGCTTTTATTTATAAAAAACCAACCTAAGCACTTGTAATCAACACTTGTGAATTAGGATACCAATTTTGATGGCTATAAACATAAGGTGATATTCTTGTCTATTTTGCTTTAGCCAAGCAGGAACTGAAAATGCTTGAGTAAGATAATTTCATATATTTTCCTCAACATTTATTTGGCGACCATATTGGGGAGATCTTCAATATCTCTCTGGTTGATTTTTATGCTCGATTATCATCAAATACATCTATTTTATGCTATTAATTCTTTGACTGTTTTATTTCTTTATGATTGTACCTGTTGCAAGGCAACCCAATATTGAGCCTGGTCTTCAAGATTATACCAACATTGCTTTGAATCTGTTTAACACCATTTTAGACATTGTTAATACTCGGGCTGAGTTTAATCATTCATGGGTAGGAATCTAACGAGATATTAGTGTCCAACAACATTGGGAAGCTAGACATAGATAGACTAGAAATCAACAATAACCTTCTTGTTTCTTCAACTTTGGCCTTCCTTTCATGTCCTTAGAATCTCATGTTTCTAGGAGAAGAAGAGGCTTATCACCCGAAATTATTCCTATTGCTGAAATAGGAAGAAGGAACATTGTGTTATCAACCCAACAAAATTATCTAAGGAGAAATTTGTCTGATTCATCCAGTTCGTCTTTCTCTCCCTTACCTATCATCCACAAGATGGCATCTAGTGGTAGCTCTGGTGGCACTGGAAGTGATTCCTCCTCTCAGTATTCAGCTTCGTCAGTGATTGGTAGCTTATATAGTCACCATATCCCTATCCAATCTACCACAAATCCCACCAAAGTCATTAGAAAGTATGGGCTTTTCCAATTTGAAGAAGACGCCACAACCACACCATGGCATGCTTCCTCTTCTCTTAACCTAGCACCTGCTACTCATTCAATTCCTAAATTCAAAGAGAATCTTCATAGGTTTTTGAGGAATAACACTATCACTACAAATGAACACCTGGTGGCATTTTCTAATGCTTGTCACAACATAGGAGCCAATGACAATGATACTTGCATGTGCTTATTTGTCAATTCCTTGGAAGGAAAGGCTGTGGATGATTTGTTTGACCTTCCTCCTAAGATTCTCTCTACTTGGGAGGAGTTAGTTTATTGGTTCAAATCCACCCATGGGAAATCTAAAATCCCAGCTGAGCAGTTACAGGAGTACAATAACATCACCTATAAGAATGGTGAGACCATCAAGTCCTTCAACTTGCGTTTCACTAAGTTATACAATCAAATCCCTGAACTCATTCGACCTCAGAACCAAGCCACTTTCATGCATTACTACAATGCATTACCTTCCCCATATCGTCATAGGCCTGAGGAAAAATCCATTGATAACCTTGGTTCTGCTCTGCATACTTGTTTAGAGTATGAAGAGTAGCTGGAAAGAAAAAGTCTTCCTCAGGGAGAATCAATTAAACCGACAGACATGTCCACCCTCTTACAGCTAGTCCAAGACATGAATAATCGTATGATAATGTATGAGCGAAAGGGAAATGTCTCCCCTCTCACACCTGGAGCTTTATCCTCTTCTGCACCACCCTTTAGAAATCCAATTGAAAATAATTTTCAGCCTAAAGCTATCATGCCTCGAAGTTGGGGTAAATTTTGCGAGGAACACCACGAGGAAACCACATGTGAGGTAAGGAAGAGTGCCAGAGATAAGATCTTTGGTAAAAGACCAGAAACTACCATCATTGTCCTAGATTTTGCATAGCTAGAAGACGTCATGATCATCAATACTAGGAACAAATCATACGCTCCCGAAGGAAAATATGATCCTCCCCGCAATTCTTCTATCCTGAGTTCTTCCTCACCAGCTGCTACTGTTCAGGTTCCTAAGGTTCCTGATAGTCAGGGAATTACCTCCCCTCTCCCCTCTTCCAAATACAATATTCTGAAACAGTTGGCCAACATCAAAGCAGATGCCTCCCTTCTGGACATGGTTGTCGTCCCTGAACAACAGAGGCATCTGAAACAATTTATGGAAAGATTCATCTGTAAATAAAGTAGGTGTACATAACTTTAGATACCCTGTAAAAAATCCCCCTTTTTATATTTCTGTAAATATTATGGATAAGATCACCCATTGTTGCCTCATTGATGGCGGTTCATGCCCAAGTGTGACGTCGAAGATTATTATGGAATAGCTAGGCTTGTCTTGTACAAATGAAAACGCCAGAAGCATCTTCTCTTATAATAGTCTACAATAAATGACCATAGGTGAGATTAAAGATGTGACCTTAGTTTTGTGTGCACACCCTGAAATAAGGACAACCCTTAGTATTCATGTAATTGATATGCTAGTAAGAAATTACTCAATCATCTTGGGAAGAGATTAGCAAGATTTGACAGGTGGATACCTCTCACTCGACGGGACACACTTATCCATTCCTCAGAATGGTAAAAACATTATAGTCCTTAGAGAGGGAAGGATTTCACCTTACATAGAAAGTGTCCCACAACCTAATATGAACTATATCGAAGAGGACCTAGGGGTGTATTCCATGTTTGCTGAGGAGGATAACATTCCCTTGGAACAAATCGATTTAGATGATGGTATGTGGCACATGCACTTTGATGGTTCATGCTCTAGTGATGGTAACAAAGTTGGCATAATCTTATACTCTCATGTGGGGAAAATTCATAACTTTTCTTACAGGTTGGAGTTTGCTTGCACAAACAATGTTACTAAATTCGAAGCTTTATTATTAGGCATTGAAAATGCCTATAATCTTGGTTGTGGTCACCTTTCATTTTTTGGATATTCCGAGCTTGTTGTGAACCTTGTACGTAAGATATACTCTGCTAGCAACAAGTTGATGAAACAATACAACCAAGATATTTGGGCACTTATCTCAAACCTATTATCTTTCAACATTACTCATGTTAAGAGGGAATTGAACTCAATGGATGATCAATTAGCGGTTTTCGCAGCCTCTCTTAATCGACAACTTCTACCACACAGACCTGATTGCACTTTTCAATCTCTATATAGTCCACATATCCCTGACAATATAGAATCTTGGCAGGTCTTCCCTAGCGATGAGAGAATCTGTGCTTTCATTCAAAATGAACCTTATAAGCCCAAGGAAATTATATCCATTGAAAATAACAAGATTCCTAAGGGTTTGACTCCTCTAGAGAGTTCGTTTTCATCGAGTGATGTAGGCAATAAAGAAAAATAGAAATAAGAGGAGTCAAAAAGGAAGGTGGGTGAAACCATATCCTTGAACATTGGGACACCCGAGTCTCCAAAGAATGTTAAAATAGGTGCCCAATGTTCTGATGAAGAGAAAATGATTTTTTCCAAGCTACTTGGTGAATTTCAAGATGTTTTTGCTTGGTCTTATGAGGATATTCGTGGTTTTGATCCTGCTCTTATACAACATGCCATTCCCATAAAGGAAGGCATAAAATAAGGTAGGCAAAAACAAAGACCTATCAACCCTACAATATAAGCAACTATTCGAAAGGAGTTGGAAAAACTCTTGAAAGATGGAATCATTTTTCCGGGCAAATATTCTAAATGGGTTTCCAATTTTGTTCCTGTCTGGAAAAAAACCAGTCAGATCAGATTACGCGTTGATTTTTGTGCATTAAATCGAGATAGTATAAAATATCAATTTCCTCTCCCTAACATGGAAATGATTTTGCAGCAAGTCACAGGGTCACAAATGATGTCCTTACTTAACAATTTTTTTGGTTACAATCAAATCAAGGTAAAAAGGGCAGATAAATATAAAACCACCTTTATTACTCGTTGGGGTACCTTTTCTTATGAACATATTCCTTTTGGATTATCTAATGCATGTGCCACTTTTCAAAGAGCTATGCAAATAGCTTTTGACGATTTAATCGATAAGATCATTTAGATCTACTTTGACAACTTAATGGTGTACTCTAAACTCCGATCAGATCATTTTGGTCATCTAAAAAGAGTTCTCATGCGATGTAGGAAATTTGGCATCTCTCTAAATCCTTCTAAATCCATTTTTGACATTACCGAGGGCAAGCTCCTCGGAGACATTGTCTCCTCTAATTCAGGAATAAGCATTGATCCCGAAAGGATTGTTGCCATCCTTAATCTGCCTGCTCCCACTTCCAAGAAAGAGGTTCAAGCTTTTATGGGGGTTATTAACTTCATCCGTAGGTTTGTTCTAGATTTTGCTGTGATGGTCAAACCAATTCATAATATGCTTAAGTAAGATTATTCTTTTTCTTGGACAAATGATGTCGAAAATGCTTTTGTAGGGATCAATAAAGCAATCATCTCCGCACCAGTTTTGGTGAAGCCAGATTTTGAGAATGAATTCACTATATATACTAATGCCACCGAGGAAGCAATTTCTGCTATCCTCATGCAAAATGATGACCAAGGTAATGAAAAACCAGTGTCTTACATGAGTCAAAGTTTGTCTGATGATGAATTTAAATATTCTTTTATTGAGAAACATGCTTTCGCTCTTGTTAAATATGTTGAAAAGTTTCACCACTTCATCCTAGGTAAGCATACGTTGGTAAAAGTCCCTTTACCTGCTGTCAAGTTTTTTCTCTCACAAACTTATCTTTCAGGGAAGCTTGCACATTGGCTTGCCAAGATCCAGGAGCATGATTTGAATATTGTGACTTCTACCACTATCAAGGGAAGTGACTTAGCCCTTCACTTAGCTCAGCATGATAGGAACAATGAATAAATTGATGAACAAGATAGTTCCTTATCAACACTATTCTACATTGATAATCAAATTCTTCCTGTGTCTGAACATCCTTGGTATAAGAATTTAGTTTACTACTTACAAAACCAAATATGCCCACACAACTTAGACACTCATCAAAGAAGAAGGCTCCGTCTTGAATCCGCAAGATACATCATTATAAGAGACTTCTTGTTTCAAAGATCTGTTGATGGTGTGTTGCTTCATTGTGTAAACAATGAAGATGCAGAAAAATTGTTGCAAGAAACTCATGGTTCTTCAAATTCTTCCATTCATGTAGGAGGTCATTTTTTTCTAAAACCATTGCTTTCAAGATTATTAGAAAAGGATACCATTGGCCTTCAATTTTTCACGACTCTTATGTTTTTTTGAGATCTTGTGACAAGTGCCAAAAATTTGCTGGGAAAGAACACATTTCAACCATGCCATTACAACCTGTCCTCCCAGACTTTCCCTTTTCAAAATGGGGATTGGATTTTATTGGTCCTATTAATCCTCCATCTTCGGTAGGACACGTTTTTATTTTGAAAACCACATACTATTTTACAAAATGGGCTGAAGCTGTCCCACTTAAGAATTCAATAGATGATTAGGTAATTTCTTTCCTTGAAAATAACATATTTTGCATATTTGGTCTTCCATTGGAAATTATTACAGACAATGGCCCCGCTTTCATTTCTGCTATGCTGACCCAATTTTTAGCTAATTTGGGGGTTAAACATTTCACCTCATCAGTTTATTATCCCCAAGGGAATGGGCAGGCTGAGTCTACCAACAAAAATCTAGTGAGAATCGTCAAAAGGCTCATCGAAGATAAGCCTCGTCAATGGCACACTCTACTCACTTATGTCCTTTGGGCAGATCGAACTACCACCAAGGTAAGCACTGGTTTCAGTCCTTTCCAGCTTGTGTATGGTCAAGAAGCCATCCTACCTACTAAGATAGAACTTTCTTCCTTAAGGCTGATGCTATAGATTGAAGAATTAAATTCTTCTGATGTTTCACAAAGGATAAATGCACTCCTAGCTTTAGAGGAGCAAAGGATGTTTTCCTTGGATAACATAAAAAAGAGACAACATAATCTTAAGAAGTATTTCAAAAAGAGTGTCAAAACTGTCAAATTTAAAGTCAATGAGAAGGTACTGCTGTGGGATTCAACACACGTTGATAGGGGAAGACATTCAAAATTTAAAAAATTATAGATGGTCAAGATTGATTTACAAGAGAGATTGTTTTCCTACAACACTAACGATTCTCACTTAAAACACTAAGTGGAACCAACTTGAAAAGTTTTAACGCTGTTTGAATTTTCTGTATATTAGTACTCTAGTTTTTCTTTCATTTTCACCACTGTTTTTCATTTCTGCTTTTACATTAGTTCGATTTCTGCTTTCCTTTTTAATATCTTTCATGCTGCTTTTGAAATTCTGTCATTTTATTTCTGTTGTTTTAAATTTTGCAGTCCTATTTCTATCATGAATTTTATTGATTTTCATCTTTTAGTTGATTTTTGGTCAAGAATAAGATGTTGGATGAGTTCTGCCATAGGGTCACTCCTGCAAAGTATTGTTAGTCAATAACAATCAAGCTTACATAGCTGTTACGATGTTTCCCATGAAAGCATAATTGAATTTGTTATCTGCTTTCACTCTTGTCTTATAAAGGAATTGGTTATCTCATGCTTCTACTTTCCATTTCTTCATCCATTTGAGAATTTAAAAGAGCAAGTCCATAAATTTTTCTCCTTGAAGTAAAGATAAAATTCTGGTTGAATGATTATGCATATAACGATAAACCCCCTCATACTTAACATTTTCCATGAGTTATTCCCAAATTCTTGGTCATTTTTCCATTAAATCCGCCCACTTCCCCCTGTTGCATAATCATTCTGGTTATATCTTCTTGATCCATTGTTCTTGGTCCGTGAAACCATACATTCTAAGTTCTTAATCTATTGGAAACATATTTCCCTATGGAGTCGCCAGTTTGTTGACTATTAAAATCGCAACGAGGATTTCGCCCGCAAAGTATTGCTAAGCCTATTATTTAAACTATGCTAATGATATATAATACTAGTAGGTGGGACCCACTTGTATTACTGGAGGATCAGAGATAGTCTTATCACGCATTTTATGCTGCTATTTTGTTGATGCCTACAGGGTTCTACATGATTGATGATGAAATCTTGGTTTTATTTGTGATAGATGGCAGATGGATAATGCACTTTATGTGATGATTTTGTTATTCTAAGCTCTAAATTCTATGTATGAAGTGGCATATATTTACTATTGTTACATTTGATAGTGTTTCCATAATTTATTACCTGTTACACCTGCACAAGACACATGTTAGTTATAACAAGAGACAAGAGCAATATGGAAACAATCCAAGAAAGGGAATTATACTATGCCATGCTATACTATGTGAAAATGAAATTAAAAGAAATAGATGTTAGTCCTAACTAGCAATGTTAGTGGCTATATGATTTATGATGAGTTATATTGGGCACATTTGATATATGTGATGATATGTTTTGGAAATGGTTAATATGGATTGGGTAGCGCAATTGGCAAACAATGTGTGCAAGTTTCGATGCATGGATTAATGGTTTGGCTGGCTATCGTGTACTACGTAATTGAATGAGATGGAGGATGGAAGCGATGTGCAGTAAATGTACATCACTCCATACTTCTCCCACTGGGTCGTCACCCTAGCATGGTTATTGTTCATTTTTGTTTTGGTGGTTAAGCTTCGAGATTCAGGCGTGGAAGGAACTGCTCGACCAAGCTCACATTTTTAAGGCCATTGGTTACAGCTATGGCTCTTTTCGCCCATCCATGAATTCACTATGTGTATGAAATGAATGTTTGCTCGGTAATGTGTTGGTTTGTGTTTTCTTGAAGTTGGCAACTGTGTAAACGCGTGGTGTTTTCTATGGAATGACTATGTGTGTTATTCATTACAAATGGAAAAATATATGGTTGAAGTTGCGATTTCAACAGCTGTTCTGTGTGGTGGAAACTGTGATGGATCTCTGTTGTCTTTATGGGTTTTTGTTGGAGGGTTTCACTCTGTAATCTTTGCTGGCCGTCTCCTCACAGTTATGGTAACCACACCCAGTTGTATTTGTTGCTATGGGGTTGCTGTGTATGTTTTGAACCACCTCTTGGTCACTGCACATCTTTTCACCTGGTCGTGGGCTCATTTTGCGTTATTGGTATTTGCACAGTTGGTTATGAAGTGGTTATTATGCCAATAAGCATGCTTTAGGGTTGTTGGTATTACCTGGGCTCTGCATTCCTATCAGCATTATTTGGCTATTGGGAAAAACATGAGGGTTATGCCTCTGCGTGTTCTTGGTGTTGGTTACTGGTCAGTAAGAAACCTCTGCTCCTCTACGCCATGGTCTCTTCTACTTGGTATCGAACTGTCACCCTATCTTAAAAGCTAAGGGTTATAAGGTTGTGGCTCTACCATGCTTGTCTCGAGGGTCTCTCACTTACTGTCGATATGGTTGACCTCCAGTCTCCCCGTGTTGGTGACCGAGCAAACCCTTGATTATTTTATTCATTAGTTACAAAGCCCGACTTTGATAAACTAAACCAGTCACACCTTGTTAGGTATCTTGTTGGCTGTCATGAGTTGGTTGAGTAGCATTAACAGTGGTTGTGGTTATTGGTTCGTCTTTGTTTGATCGTGTTGATTTGAGAGTTGTAATTGGAAATGATAATTGGTATATAGTCGCTGCATTCTTTTATTATGGCAGTTGAATCAATAACTCAACATTGTTTAATTGGTTGATTGAGAGTGAGCATAAATGTACAGTCACATAGATGCCTCTTTTCGTTGTGCATTGGTCTGTGTGTTTCCTACAACGTGGTATAAATTGAAGTGGTGGTTTCTGTTGCTCTGTGTTTATTTTGCCTGATCAGGATTATTGCAATTTGAAGTATTAATAACTGTGGCCTAGCTGTATACTGTGTATGATTTATAGACATCGTGCATCATTTTGTTTTATTGCACCATTAGAGATGAGCATGGGGTTTTGGTAGTATGGTTTCATTGCAAATTTAATTGTTAAGTTTGTCAAAGGAATGGGATCGAGCATGTTTAAAAAGAGTTTGTCCAACTCTGGAAAGATCCGTGTCTCTATTTGATTTGAAAAATTAAATTATGGGTAGTGGTTGATGTTTTTTATGCTGAACAAAGTTGAAGCAATATGACTGTGTGTTCCTTTGGATGTTGTTTTAAATATAAAAGGGAAGGAAATGAAAAGAAACATAATTGTTGTAAACAATATGGGTGAAAGTCATGGCGATTATGAGTATAATTATATACTGTGTTAATTGAAAGTTTTTAAAGAAATTGAGTATGGGACAACGATGAAATTTTAACACATAGGAATTGTTTAATTGGTGCTGGAATAGTTGTATTGAATACAAAACTGTTTTTATGGATTACTTAATTGTTTTTTCGAACAATATTCGCTCTTTTCCCCTACCATTATTTCACTTTTTGCTCATTACAATTCCTCTCACCTTCCCATATTCACTATCCACTCCCTGTTCCTAAAATTTAATTATAGTTAAGATAAGTTCTGTATTATGACAGTTAAAGGATCGCATGGATGAATTATAATGATATATTGTTTTGTCTCATGTTACAGTTGATTGTTTGTTGTCTGTGAGAAATAATCATGATATTTCCCCCCTCATTTTAACATTTTTCCCTCAATACAACCCCTCGCATATCCCAAAACCTTTGTTCATCCCTTGCTCATTGACAACTATTCAACAATTTGTATGGATTTGATTGCATGAGTCTGATATGTTGCTGAGCCAAATTTTATTTCATATTTAAATGAGTTGTCATGTATGGTTGTTAAAGAAACTATTTGCTAATCAATTATGCATACATGAATGAGCTTTTTTAGTAGAGGTAGCCATGGCCGGGGTAACCAAGGAAGGGGAAATTGGAATAGAGGCCCTATAAGACCAAGATTCTCTATACACTTTGATGCAGACTCACAAGAGTTGGACCAACTATTTCAAGCTGTATTTTTTAACTGGATTGGGAAATGAGTGGTCCAAACTAGGCCTGAAAGGCCTCCCTTCCAATCCCCATAGGTCCCTGGTATCCCAATACCTCCTCATGTCTCACTGCAACCTGAAGTCCCCAAAAATCATGAATGTAAAGAGATTGTCCACCTGATAGTCTCCCAACATCATGGCTGGCCTAACTTGTCTTTACCTGCTCCTCCACCTATTAATAAAATTGTCCAAGCTACCCTTGTCCACTCACCAGTTCAGTCTTCCCATGCAAGAAAAAGGTTGAAAACCGATGCCCACCATGCTCCTGACAAAGTTAAATCCATTGCTGCCCATTCCTCACCCTCAAATGACTCTGATAAATCTGTGTCCTCTAGCATGCATTTGAGAGATGATTTCTCTCACGTGATCAGTGAGATTAGGCTTGAAGGCTCCAGATAGCCTAAGGAAAATTCAGAGAGGTCAAAAAGTGACAACAACAACAAGGGAAAGATTGCCTTCCAGAGTGGAAAATATAGATTTTAAGTTTTTATTTATTAATTGTTGAGAACAATTGACTTCTGAAATTTTTGACAACACACTATTTTTTTGGATATATGGGTCATATATTTTTGGAAATAATTTCAATTATCATTGATATGGATGGTCAAAATGTGAAGTGATGATGGGAGTCACAAGGAGGGATGTTTTTTTTGATTAACTAGTTGTGTTATGATTGTTAAAGAACTAAAGGGAGTCACAAGGGGTCCCACCTACTAGTTATTATTTATTTAAAACCCTTATTATGATTTTATTACTTTTCCCCCTTAACTAAAAAGTTGGTTGAGTTTTAGTTAAATTAACTAAAGAAGTAGTTCAACTACTTCAACCAATTCTAATTTGCTTAAAGGCAAAAGAAAAAAGATGAACAAGAGGAGAATAGAAGGAGAAGCATACTAAGGTTTTCTCTTTGAGTTTTGTTGACATAATTCAGTTTTCATTCATTCCTTAATTCATTAGAAGCCTAATTCTTTTTTATGATAGCAGGGTCCTATTGTAGACAACAAGATTCAGGGTTGAATTACATCATTCAGACACTTGTTTTTCAGAGTTGTTGATCTATCTTTGATAGTCTGTGTAGACTTGTCTGTTTGTGAATTAGATTTCATGACTGACAACGACTATTGTGCAGAGTCGAGTGGGAAACAATATGTGGCAAGCTGATCCATCTTTTAAAGTTTAGTTTTTTACTTTATGTCAGAAGTCCTTTTGTATGTTTCATCGGGGACGTCTAAGTTTGACTTTGGTCCAAAACTTCCTCAGGAAATTTTGTAAAGAGAGCATTTACTTTGATGAATTGGAATGAAATAAACGATTTCTTTATGTCTCATCTATTTTGATTATTGACTTGGTGTCTTTACTTCCGTCCCTATATTTATTTCATCATCTGTTATGTTCAAAAAATTACATAAATAATGAATTTTTCAGCAAGCTTTTATTTATAAAAAAACCAGCCTAAGCACTTGTAATCAATACTTGTGAATTAGGATACCAATTTTGATGGCTATAAACATAGGGTGATATTCCCGTCTATTTTTCTTTAGCCAAGAAGGATTTGAAAATGCTTGAGTAAGATAATTTCATATCTTTTCCTCAACATGTCACTCTATAGAGTCTAATAAATCCATGTCAGGTGGGCATATGAGTCTCATATAATGCAAAAAGCGGGTATCAGATATGCCCGTTGTTTAGAAACCAAAGTGGGTATTGGATAGGATTCTTTCTCAGGTGAAATATCATAGAATTTTAGGTATTTGGGCTACGAAATTGCCATGATTCCCATGCCTTACTGATCAAAATTTGTGATTTTTTCGTACCAAATTGACATGAATCATTAAGTGAATTGGCTTATATTTTTGTCTTCATATATTTATTCATGAGTTCAAATCTCTTGCACCTATATGAAAGCCATTGATATACACAGTTTCTGTGAAAATTAATTTAGAATAGAAAAATAATTGCGTCGATGTTGGAGACAATGTTATCATGGCCTAAAGCAAAGATATTAAAGTCTGAAGGAAAAATAAAGAAAAAATAGTACGATGGGAGACGATGTCGATGGTGCTTTCATGCTTGAATTCGCTTACTTGTCGGCTAACATGGGTGACCCGATGATGGGCACCCCTTGGCTCAGGCTCTCCAACCTCGAATTCCATCCACAATGACTTAGTAACCCTCCGGTCGAAGGACAGGACAAGAGAAACGGTTGAGGCACCAATTTTATAATAAGAAAACCTCTAAATTCCTCTGGAAGAAGCTCAGAATTCAATGGGGCCTCCAATGGCGGCATGAAAACCCAAACAAAAGGCTGTTCGCTTGATTCTATCCCTAGCTGCTTCTGATAATATGTCATGCAATAAGAAGATTTCATTCACCATTATGTAAAAGGTTTCTTCATTTTCGAGTTTGACCTTCAGGAAGATCGTGATTTGATCTTCAACTCAGGGCCGTGGTTTTGGGGAAACTCAGGTTTGTTCATGAAACCTTGGTCTCCTTCTTTCAATCCAGCTATTGATATTCTCTCCTCAGCCTTAGTTTGGGTGAGGCTTCCTAATTTTCCCCTGCATTTTAGGGGTCTTACCTATCTCGAGGCCATTGGCTTGAATTTAGGAAAGTTCCATTTGCGTGGAAATGGATTTTAGTAAAGGATTCCCAGTTGAAGTTATTCTTATTGGTAAAAATTACTCTTGGCCTCAGAAACTTGACTTTGAGAGAGTCTCCTTGCGTTGTAGATCTTTCTTTGAAGCAAGTCATCTTGCTTCTCATTGTCCCAAAGGGCACAAAAAGTTCAAAAGAACCGAAAATCCACCTGGTGGGTTGGTTCTAATGACTACCATCAAGTAATTCCAAAAGCTTGCAAATAGTCTCCACAAGACAATGGAAATCCTCCTTCGTTATCTCAAGACCCGTGCCATAACTCCACTAAAAATCCAGAGAAAGAGGCATCTTCCCTTCAGGACTCAAATAAGGGAATTCAGATACAAAAATCCCCTCAGTCACAGTCAATTCGGGTAGATTAGATTGATGTTGATGAGGTTTTGGATCAAGAAAATCAAGAACACTTAGATCAAAAAATCCCATGTAACATAGACAATACAAATGGTCCAACATCTGCAAATGAAGTTTGGATGATAGTCAGAAAGAAGAATAAAGTAAATGAAACACCACAACCAATGGTAACACGAAGTCATGCCCACAAGTCAGGCAAAAAGATGAACTCTTCCCCATCAAGTTAATTTAGATGCAATGTCTCTTCACGTTTATTCTCAGAGTCTTTTTCTGAGTGTACTCAATAAGCTTGTTCTTTGAGAAGATGTCATTTGAGTATTTGAAAATGTCATTAGTAGTCTGTAATATTTTCCTACTTGAGACCCCAAACTGGCTCAAAGTTTGCAAGATTTTGTAACTCAGCGGTCTCGACCGCGCCTTTTATGATAAAAAATTTCAGTTTCTGTTAAAAAATAATAACAATAATAACAAATTTTAATTAAGATTATGATTTGGTTAAATGTGATATTGGTGTATAATTTTTTGTTTGTTTATTATGATATTCTTTTCCTTCAATTATTTGGTTATTTGATTGTAATTTGAGTGGATTTAATGGTTAAAAACATGTGTTTCTTCCTTGGAAGTTACATATTTAAATTCAAATCCAGAAAGGGGTAGGGTATGGATACCTCACAACAATTTGCTGTCTAGCTTGGTTGTGACCTTAAATTATTACTATTATTATTATTATAAATACACATACCTACTTATTAGAAATTAGAAATTGTAGTTTAAATATTTAACTTATATAGGAAAGACATGTTTTGTAATTATCAAATTTATATATTGCATAATGCAAATATAGTATGGTTTTCCATGGCCAAATTTATTTATTTATTTATTTTAAATAAACTTCAACTTTTAGTATAATAACATTATTTATCTAATCATAAATATAATAACATCGTCAATAATTACTAATGCTCAAATCTATCTGATTCTACTTCAACACTTACAGGCATATAGTAGCCACTCTCACTTTTTTTTTTGCATTTAAGTTATGCATAAGTAATACATTATTACAAGTTTCAAGTGATTATTTTACTTTTTCTTTTTGGACTATATACCACTATTACATCAACACATTTTTAAGAGACAAGTTTAAGAGATAGGTATAAGCAACTTTGTTGTTAATTTCACTTGTTTTGGATGGAGTTCCACCTATACAAGGATGGAAACAATATATTTTCAAAGCATGCATTAATTGTTGGTAAAATGCCCCTCATTATATAAGTTAATGACATAAATAGATTTCAAGTGGTCTTCACCTTTTATGGTTGAAATATGACAAATGGTTTTGGCCATCCATCAATTGCACTCGAGTGCTACAATCCCCATAAATCATGTTAGTATTGAAAGTCATATGTTATGCTTTTGGAGAACATCTAGTTTCTAAAGACGGAGATTCGCAGGAAGTCAGATCTATAACTAAATCAAATTAAGATGCCTCCAATATGTAAAGTAAAAAATGATGTGATAAGATTTTTCCCAATAATTGTTATTAAATTTATTTTATTTTCGTAAAAGGGAAGTGACCAGTTCAAGCTTCTACCGAGTTCAATCCGATTATTTTTTAACTATCATAACTGATAGAACTACCTATCAAAAGATATAAAGAAGTAGCAAACAACCAACAATGGAGAGAAATACTTTGAGAGAGGTATGCTTGGAGCATTGCGAGGTTTTTCTTTTATTGTATCATTCATCCTCCATTTTTTTTGGCAGATATTTAATGAAGTCGTTGGCAACAGGGACATCTTGCAAAGTAGCGGAAGGGACGAAGTGAGGATGAGATTTGCTGGTGTCTATGAGGTGAATGGTTTTCTTATTGAGTTTGTTGTACTTTAAGTCTGATTTTCTCAGTACTGATCAATTTTTGATATGCAAATTTTCTCCTTATGCATCACCACCATTGCTCTATTCCATGTCAGGTTCAACTTGCTTCCTTTTTCTTTCTATTCTTGGCTACTTAATGTATGATGTAACATTCCATCTAAGTAGTTAGAGATAATAACTCCGGTCCAAGTCTACGCAGGGGTTTGAAGGCTTCAAAGAATTCAAGAAAATGTATAGGGGTTTCATATAACAATAAAGATCAAACTCAATTTATCGCCTCTTTTATTTCATGTAAATACAATCTTTTCTTTCTTTGTTTAGTTTATATTTTCTTTTGATTAATAACACCATTAAAATAAAACAATTTTTTTTATTTCACTTTGTTAGGTATATGTGAATACTAACAAATTTTAGGGTTTCTCAATTTAGCTTTTACCTAAATAAGTTGAGAAACCCTAAATAAAGTCAATAACCTCAATAAGTTTATTCATTTAATAAAGTTTCTTTTTTTTTTGAAATTCTTCTAATTTTTGGCTTTCTTGTAAATCCTAAACTAATTAATTTAACCTTCTTTTAAAGTTTTGCACTTACATTATTTATTTTAGTCTTATTTTAATCTACACTTCACTTATAAAAACAAAATACAAAAATCATATAAGTTGCAAAACAAAACAAAACAAAATATTTTAAAATGATGAATAATTATTTATACTTGGCTCTTACTCTTTAGTTAGGGGTCTAATGTGCTTTATGTTTAGGCTATAAAATAGGGTGACCATTCTTGCATCTTTTTGGTTTAGTCGACCAAGAGGTTGAGATGTTTGTGTTGGGAACTCCCTAGTTCTTTGGCATGAACATAGATCAACATTGAAAAAAAACCCCCCCAGAGAGATTGCCTTCCCTCAACTTCGATTCTCTTCTATGGACAGATACAAAACATAGCAAGTTGTATAAATTTTTGTTATGGAGATTTAGGTGAAATCAAGTTGAGGAATGAGAGCTGAAGAATCCCTTCAGTCTGAGTGCTAAAAATATTCGCTGGATAAATATTTTGGGAATGCGAACTTTGTGAAAATAGATATCACATCAAGATTATTTTCATTATTGATTTTCATTCTTAGGCCCGACCATGTTAAAATTATCTTCCTTTTCAAGTAGCAAGGTGATACACTAGTTGGGAGAAATGGCCTTTTCTACTGAAGTGGAGGATATAAGTTTGTTGGCATCTATTCGTCCTAGCCGCATTCCATCATCCCTGAAAAATAATTCACAGGAAAGAAATCCATAATGAGAAATAACAACGTAAACATTTTTGTAAGCATTTTTATTGGCATCTTAATGTTAATGTTAAATTTAGGAAAACAGTTTGGAGTTTGAATCACTAGTTAACAACACAGTTCAAAGTTCAAGCTCAATTTTTGTAAAGAAGTAAAAACCAAGGTTCAATATCAATTATATCTTATTAAATTCTTTAAAGCTTGGAAATGCTATAGTTCAACTACCAAAAGATTCAAATAGATCCGAAGTAGCAGTTTCAGGAACAAAACTCAATTTACCGTCTATAACAAAGCAACACATTTTTTCATTATTGATTTTCATTCTTAGGCCTGACCAAGCTAAAATGATATTGTTTTTCAAGTAGTAGGGTGACGCTCTGACTGGGAGAAAGTGTGGTGCTTCGATGCTTCTGCTACCCATGCCATTGAATAAATAGAATTATATGAAGATGACTGCTCCTATGCTTTCACCCCATTGTTGTCTGTCAGGATTCACCCAACTTCCTCCAAGTCAGTTACACTAGGGAACAAGAGAAAGTGTATGCATAGGTAATGCTCATAACTCTGAAATTTTTGCAACTTTCATTGGAAGGTGATGTGTTGAGCATGGAGGTTTTGGCTTTGAAAATAGGCAAACTTATATGGAGATACATAGATACAGATGTACATAGATCTCTCACTAGGTGGCCACATGGTGAATCTAATGAGCTAGGTGCAAAGCCAAGCGCTGACCATGGGATGAAGAGATGGAAAGGCGGTGAGGGGAAGTGGCGAAGAGGATGTAAGTTTTAAACCTATGAAGTAAAACAATGCATATAGATTCTTAAGAAAAACATAATTTAATCAATGGCTCATACACAGAGTACACAAAGTTTTATACCAGAAACCCTCAACCGGGGTAAACCTTTCTTATATTCATTATATCGAATTTCATCATTCACCATACAATATATACAATGTTTTTAGTTATTTCATAGATACCAAAACCCTAATCACTTAATCTGGGATTAATTTAGAAAACCACTAAAAATAGCAAAATCCGCTAAAAATACAAAAAACTGCCCAAAAAATATTTCGAGGCGCTGCCCCGAACGTTGCACGTAACCAGGGGGTCCATACCTGCCCCCCCCCCCCCC
>ML793337.1:55279-73565 GCA_009831015.1 Picea engelmannii | reverse complement strand
GGCCTACATGTACAATTCACTTTGTCATCTTCAAAAATTCATTTCTCCTCAACCATGAGGATCCACGTGACGTGCCACATACCACCGGAAAGAGCATGATGTATACTATCCATCCATGGATGTTGTATCTTCATTTTCATTTTACTTCATGTCCAAATAACTTCATCAATCTTCTGGTCCAAAACCCATGACTAGGGTTGACATCAATGACAACAACCAATCTTCCAACAACAGATTCTCCCGAGACATTCAACAACACCGAATCTGTCAGGTAGAGTCGAATAATACTCCTTGGTCTTCTGTCCAACTTCTCCCAATCTTCCTTTGACATACCAGCAGGTGGTGTACTAGTAGTTTGTGTACTAGTAGGTTGTGTACCAGTCGACTGTGTGCTAGTAGGCTACGTACTAGTAGGATGTGTACCAGGATCCACAACGATCCATTATTCTTTGTCTACAAGAAGGTCCTCCATCTTGAGCTTCCATAGCTCAAAGTTTTTACAGTTGAACTTCTCTATCTTGATTCTAGATGAGCTCGCCATTCCTCTTTCTATACTCGAATCTCCACTGCAAAATCTCCCACTAAACCCAGGTTTATCACAGACTCAAGATAAACTTGATCTATTAAGACCGAACCAAACCCTCAACAACAAAGGCGTCCCTATGAAGCCAAAAATGAGCTTTGATACCACATGTAAGTTTTAAACCTGTGAAGTAAAGTAATGCATATAGATTCTTAAGCAAAACAAAATTTAATCAATGGCTCATACACAAAGTACATAGAGATTTATACCGAAAACCCTCAACCGGGGAAAACCTTTCTTATATTCATTATATCAAATTTCACCATTCACCATACAATATATACAACGTTTTTAGGTATTCCGTAGATACCAAAACCTTAATCCCTTAATCCGAGATTAATTTAGAAAACCGCTAAAAATAGAAAAAACCGCCCAAATTTTTTTTTTTGGGGCACTGCCCTGAACCTCATCGGCCCCGGGCTACCACCCGGTGCGTAACCAGGGGGGGCATACCTGGCCCCCCCTGGGACCCCCCTAGGAAGCGCCCGACACACATGACACAAAGAGCACTACTAGAGGGATCATCAGGCGCAATTGTCGAATCTGACACGCCCACACACACACATGCAAAGAATATAACACATACCCAACATGGGATAGGGTTCTAGGGTTATAAAAGCATTGTCAGAGCTAGTAGTGTCAAATTCATTTCAACATGGCAATGTTAGATATTAAATGCAGAAGCCCAGAACCGATCAATTCGACGATTCCATTTTATTTATTTTTTAAATCAATTTTAAACTCTGACAATTAAGAAAATGATTTTACCCTCCACCAAGGGTATTTAATCTTGTCAATATCGCGAGGGCTAGTAAAAAAAGGGAATATAGGTTTCTGAAAATTATAAAAAGAATTTTTAATGTTTCAAAAAAGGAATTATTAAAAAATAATCCACAACTATAATACCCCTAGGTCAAACCCCAACTGTACATATAAATGTAAATGGACATATAGGTTAGTGAGCCAGGTTGTTATATGCTAGAAGGATTATGTGATTATTAGGCCGGAGAGCCTAGATGCTAAAGGCCAGTGAGGCTATTATTGTAATATGTAAACACTCATATTATTAATGAAAACAAACCACTGCTGCAGACCAACCATGTAAAAGTGTATGGGGGGATAAATTCCAGTAGAAAGGGAAAGGGGGCTAAGAGTCTAGGAAGGGACTAAGCTAGGGGGATTAATCCCAATGGAATATTATATTAGTATTCCTTAAAGCTAAAGTAATGGATATGAATATATGATAAGTTTCTAAAGTAGGGACAAGGGAGCCCCTTGGGTGCCAAGTGTCTTAAAGGACACAAACATATATGTATTTGCAGATATAGTGCAATGATAGACATATTTTGGGGTTTTTATTATTATTCCTTGGGGGGAGGAAACTATGAATGGTATCTGATGGTACTGAAACAAAAACCTACACATGTACTGGTTAACTTGGGAGATGAATTGAAGAAGAGGGTTTTTAGGCTCGTAGGATTGAAGAAGTGGGTTGTCAGGCTCGTAAGATTGAAGAATCAGGTTGTCAGGCCCGTAGAATTGAAGAAGCAGGTTGTTAGGCCCATGATCATTCTCTCTAGATGAGAGAACTATTGGGAATTGATTTTCCAAGGTGCCAAAATGAATCTATAGATCCCTGAGACTTCATGTACGACTTGTTGTTGAAGCCTCGAAAGGGAAGTGGGGCAGCCGAAGGATTGTTGAGAAGAGAAGGGGCACACTTCCTGGGGTGGGACAAGCATGTGGGGAATGAGAGACTATAGGATGTTAGTTTGAGCTGATGCATGTGTCTGAGTTTTTATTATGTTAAAGAGACCTTAGACTGGTTAGAAACCATTTACCTAGGCGGAATTTAGCCCCATCTCGGGGGTGACCCACGATTGAGAGTTATGAGCAGTGTGGTCTAAGGCCGAGAGGAACATGGAAGGTCTGAATGTAGTTGGTGTTTATTTCTTGAGATAAGCGTCATTCATGTGCTTATTTCAATTACTATGTGTTTGCAATTATGATTTTTTTGTCATGGAATATCTGTTGTTAAACTCTGTATAAATGGAATGTTATTGTTGCGTGCATGTTGTTATTATTTCCGCTTAACTCTGTTCATATAAATAATTTATTATTTAATGTAATGGTATCATAATTTGAAATTTTGTGTGGCGTGGCCCAGCTCGGGGTTGGGAACATTACAAGAGCAATTTTTGTTGATTCGTTGATAATGGGGATGTTACAAATTAGTACCAAAGCTCCATCTTTCAACACTGAGCCTGCATGGGCCATTTAGTTGAGCGCAGAAGTGAAATTACAAAGTTTGCAAGCGAACTGTTTGACAAAATGTCATGAAGAGTTTGTTTACAATTTTGTTTGAAAAAATGTTTACAGTGTTTTCGTGGTGAAATTGAGAGTAGTTGGGTGAAATTGGGCAAAGCCCCAATTTCTGTTGTTAAAATTCCTGGAGAATTAGGGACATTTGGTTGAAGGATGAGTTTTTTTTTCCTGATTTTAATCTCTGTCTAAGAAAATTCATATATGCAAATTGGTCAAATTTGAAGTCAACATAAGGCTATGGCTAAATGAGTTAAAATGCTTAAAAAAATATCCCAATTCATGAAGGAATTTCATTTTTGGGCAAATTTGAGCATTTTTGGAATTTTGGAATAGGCGAAATTGAAAAAAAATTGATATTTTTTCATACGCTTATGTCAGTATGACATGGGGGGGTCACATGCCAGCTGACGTGGTGGCATGTGATGTGTATTGCCATGGTGGCATGTACATGAAGTCATGGAAGTAGAAATGACTAAGTGTTGGGATTTCTTAGACGAACTTATGAAAAGAAGAATTATGAGTCCATGAGTTCGCAAGTTCGCAAGGATGGAAAAATGACAAAGTATTGGGACTTCCTAGATGAACTTATGAAAGGGAGAGAGTTATGCTTTTGTGAGTCCATGAGTCCAAGAGTCCGCAAAGATGAAAATGGTTAAGTATGGGAACTCTTCAGACAAACTTATGAAAGGAAGAGTTATGCTTCCATGAGTCCGCTTAGAAAAAAATAATCTAAGTGTTGGGAGTTATGCTTCCGTGAGTCCGCAAAGATGAGAATGGTAAAGTATGGGAACCCTTTGAACAAAATTATGAAAGGAAGAGTTATTCTTTCGTGAGTCCCCATAGATGAAAATAATCTAAGTGTTGGGAGTTATGCTTCCACGAGTTAGCGAGTCCGCAAATATGAAAATGGTTAAGCACGAGAACTCTTCAGACAAACTTATGAAAGGAAGAGTTATTCTTCCGTGAGTCTGTGAGTCTGCATAGATGAAAATAATCTAAGTGTTGGGAGTTATGCTTCCATGAGTCCGTGAGTTTGCAAAGATGAAAATGGTTAAGTATGGGAACTCTTTGGACAAACTTATGAAAGGGAGAGAGTTATGCTTTCGTGAGTCCACGATTATGCAAAGATGAAAATGGTTAAGTATGGGAACTCTTCGGACAAACGTATGAAAGGAAGAGTTATGCTTTTGTGAGTTTGCATAGATGAAAATAATCCAAGTTTTGGGAGTTATGTTTTCGTGAGTTCGTGAGTACGTGATTCCACAAGTCCGCAAAGACAAAAATGGTTAAGTATGGGAACTCTTTGGATGAACTTATGAAAGGGAGAGAGTTATGCTTCCATGATTTCGTGAGTCCGCGAGTCCACAAAGATGAAAATGGTTAAGTATGGGAACTCTTTAGACGAAATTATGAAAGGGAGAGAGTTATTCTTTTGTTAGTCCGTGAGTCCACAAAGATGAATATGGTTAAGTATGGGGACTCTTTGGATGAACTTATGAAAGGGAGAGAGTTATGCTTCTGCGAGTCCACAAGTTTGTGAGTCCACAAAGATGAAAATGGTTAAGTATGGGAACTCTTTGGATGAACTTATGAAAGGGAGAGATTCCTGCTTCCGTGAGTCCGCAAAGATGAAAATGGTTAAGTATGGGAACTCTTCGGATGGAATTATGAAAGGAAGAGTTATGCTTCCATGAGTCCACTAGTCTGCAAAGATGAAAATAATATAAGTGTCGAGAGACTTTTCGAGCAGACTCATGAAATAAACAATTCTGATACATTATTGGAACAAAATTGTACATATTTTCATGTATCTTGCTAAATTATTTTAACCTAATAAATTTTGTGGGCTACACATTTTGTAGAGTTAGAAACATTTATACCAGAATAGGATCACCACAAAGTTCAAAATCATGGAATATGCACAGGGGCTTACAACCATGAAGATGAGATTAGAGGGATGTATGTTAATATGAATAATGAATGTACGAATTCAAATGGACATGGAGAAGGTAAGGAAGAAAGAATGAAATTGGTAGAGACTATAAAAGGTTTGTAAAAGGATGTCCAGAGTTATAAAGTTGATAATGAGAGGCTTATAAAACCCAAGGAGCAGTAGGAAGACTTCAACATTGAGTTAATGCAAAGCTTGGGCATAATAGAGAAAAAAATGGGTAGGGAGACTGAGTCAAGCATATCAGGGAGTCATGGGTCTCACAATCAGAGGAGAATAACAAGAAGTGTTTACAGTCATCACCCTCATTCCCCAAGTCATTCAACTAAGAGAGCACACAAAAGTTCAAGTCCATCCCTTGTCAAGAATCATAACAAAAATTTTGGGGTGTTTGAGATACATGGGGAAATGAACAAAATAAAGCCTCCTACATTTGTTGGTGAACACAAGAAGGATGGGGATGCAGAGATATGGCTGCTAGGAATGAGAAAGTATTTTCAATTGCATAATTACTCTTCACAAGCAGAAGGAAGAATTTCCATATATCAACTCAAAGGAAAAACATCAATGTGGTGGGATCAATTTGTGTACATGCAACACATTGATGAGAATAAGGTCACTTGGAGGGAATTCAAGAGGTATTTCCAAAATAAATACTTGACTAAGTGATACTATTAAAATAAAATGAAGGAGTTCTTTGAACTCAAGCTTGGGAGTATGACCATTGATGAATATGGAAGGAGGTTTTTCGAGCTGCTGAAGTATGTTTCTTTCATCAAGGATGAGAAAGTTAAGATTCATAGGTATTTGAGTGGGCTGCCATCAATTATCAGTGATAAGATAAAATATGATGATCCCAAGACAATAGACGAAACTATAAGAAGGGCCAAATGCCTTTATGATCAACATAAATGAGGAGTAACTTACCATAAAGCTTGGGAAGATAAGAAGAAAAGCAAGATGGAACAAAGGAAAAAGGGAACCAAGCCACCCTTCTTTAGAAATAAATCTCAGGGACAACTAGCTTCTAAAAAACCTAGAATGAATGAAAATTTGGGGCAAAGAACAAGCCAACCACCTATCCAATGTTGGGTTGTAAGGGAAATCATATGTTCCGAGATTTCCCTCACAAAAGTGAAAAAGTGAGGACTGTTGACAATGTACAACAAGCTGATATAGTGGAGGACATGGATATAAATGTACCTAGGATCTACATAGCCTTGGATAACAAGCAAGTTGAGTTCTGGTCAAACATGATTGAAGTGGAAGGTAAAATCAACAACCAAACCATTGCTATTTTAATTGATTCAGGAGCTAGTCATAGTTATCTAGATCCTAAGATGGTGGAAAGATTGCATTTTCCAAAAAGAAAGCTTGGAACACCTTGGTTGGTGTGGATGGCTAAAGGAGCTAAAACAAAAAATAATGATATGGTTAAGGCATGTCTGATGGAAATGAATGGATTGAGCACCAGGGTAGATTTGAACATCATACCTTTAGGTTCCTATGACTGCCTAATTGGTATGGATTGGTTGGACCAACATCATGTTGTCCTAGAATATTATAATAAGACATTTACTTGCTTGGATGAGAAAGGGAATTTAATAACAATACATGGAATTCCCATGGCAATAACTGTAAGAGAAATTTTATCCTTGCAGTTGAAGAAAAGTTATAGAAAAGAGTGTCAAATATTTGCAGCACATATGGAAGAGAGACCTAAAGAGAAGATCTCAAATAATGAAGATTATGTAGTTCTAAAAGAGTGTGAAGATGTATTTAAAGAAATACCAAGTTTTCCATCCAAGAGAGATATTGAATTCTCCATCAATCTGATGCCTGGAGCAACTCCAATATCTAAGACCCTTATAGGATGAGTACACTAGAACTGAAGAAATTGAAAATGAAACCAGAGGATGTTTTGAAGAAGGGGTATATATGCCCAAGTGTGTCACCTTGGGGTGCCCCAATACTATTTGTAAAGAAAAAAGATGGAACATTGAGAATTTGCTTTGACTTTAGGCAGGAACAAAGTAATTATGAAGAACAAGTACCCTTTTCCAAGGATAGATGACCTCTTTGATCAGCTCAAAGATGCAAAAATATTCTCCAAGATTGATCTCAAGTTAGGCTATCATCAAGTAATAATTAAAGAATAATACATCAACAATACTGTTTTCAAAACAATATATGGTCATTATGAGTTCATAGTGGTACCATTTGGTTTATCAAATGCACCAAATGTCTTCATGTTTTTAATGAATGACATTTTCAGGAATTACTTAGATAAGTTTGTCATTGTCTTCTTGGATGACATTCTTGTATATTCTAAGTCTGAAGAAGAGCATGAACAACACTTGAGAATGGTATTACAGGTATTGAGGGAGCATCAATTGTATGCCAAATTGAGCAAGTGCTCATTCTATCAAAAGCACATTCATTATTTGGGCCATATCATTTTAGAGGAAGGGATAACAGTGGATCCATAAAAGATAAGGGCCATTGAAGGATGGAAAACACCAAGGAATGTCTCAAAGGTGAGGTCATTCATGAGCCTTGTAGGATACTATATAAGATTTATTGAAGGATTCTCAAAGATTGCACACCCAATCACTTCCTTGCAAAAGAAAGGTGTGAAGTTTAAATGGACATTGGATTGTGAAAGGAGTTTTCAACACTTGAAGCATTTATTAACAAGTTCTCGAATACTAAGGATTGTTGATCCAAATGAAGAGTTCATTGTGTGTATTGATGCTTGTAGAGAAGGGCTTGGGGGATTTCTTAGTCAGAATGAGTATGTGGTGTGCTATGAATAAATGAAATTAAAGCTGCATGAAAGGCATTATTCTACTCATGATTTGGAATTGGAAACCATAGTGCATGCCTTGAATATGTGGAGGCACTATCTCATGAGGAAAATATTTGAGTTGAGAATGGACCATAATGGTATGAAATATTTATTTGGACAACCAACTCTAAATGCTGGGAAAATCAGGTGGTTAGAAATCCTCAGTGAATACAACTTTGATATAAATCATATCAAGGGGAAAGAGAACAAGGTGAAAGATGCACTCAACAGAAGGGTGCATGAGATGCATGCTATAGCCATTAGCATGTACCAATCAGATTTGAAAGAAAGATTTTTAGAGGTTGCAGAATCATATTTGCAATACATGGAAATAAGGACAAAATTACAGCAAGGTATTTTGCAGCAAAAAAGTGAAGAATAAAAGTTGGAAAAGGGTGACATTATAAAATGCCTCACTGATATTTCCCAAGGTACCAAGTGAGAGAACTATTGGTAATTGATTTCCCAAGGTGCCAAACTACAACTATAGGGCTTCGAGACTTCATGTCTGGCCTGTTGTTGAAACCTCGAAAGGGAAGTGGGACAACCAAAGGACTGTTGAGCAAAGAAGGGGCACACTTTCTGGGGTGGGACATGCATGTGGGGAATGCGAGATCGTAGGCTGTTAGTTTGAGCTGGCACCTGTGTTTGAGTTTGTATGCTGTTAAAGAGACCTTATCCTAGTTAGAAACCCTTTACATAGGTGGAATTTATCCCGAGCTCGGGGTTGACCCACTATTGAGAGTTATGAGTAATGCGGTCTAAGGCTGGGAGGAACGTGGAAGGTCTGCATGCAGTTGTTGTTTATTTACTAAGATAAGTGTCATTCATGTTCTTATTTAAATTACTATGTGTGTGCAATTATGATTTTTTTGTCATGGAATCTTTGTTGTTAAACTCTATATATATGAATTGTTATTGTTGCGTGCATGCTATTATTATTTCCACTTAACTTTGTTCATATGAATAATTTATTATTTAATGTAATGGTATCAAAATTTGAAATTTTGTGTGGCATGGCCCAGCCCGGGGTTGGGAATGTTACAACAATTTTTCCTGAGTCTCTGATAATGGGGATGTTACAATAACATAGGGAAAACTTGTAAAAAAGATACAAAATAAACCAAGTAATGTTACAAAAAGTGCAAAAAGCAAGTGTTAATAGGCGGTGTTGTACAAAAGCTATAGTTCTCGATGGAGGCAGGGAATAATAAGACATATAATCAATCATATGCTACTTATTTTTTGATATTAAATAAATCATGAATACAAAATAATGAAAAAAAAGACATTTGCATCTTTTTACAGTGATATGAAGAAAATTATAAATTATTTATTTGAGAAAATGGATATTTGTAGTTTTGTATTTGGTTTCATGTATGAGATTAAGGTTAGATGTTATTAAAAAGTACATGATCCCATTAGAGATAACCTTAGTGATGACCACAAGGGATATTGTATTTCTTGCAGATACTATCTAGGTTGAAACTACCTTTTGGTCCTGGAGTAAGACCTAAAACTACTTTTAATTGGCTAAGAGTTTGTATTCCTTGAATGTAAGGAAACATGTTAATGACCCAAGACCCAAAGACATTAGGAAAGAGTGAAAGTTTACCTCCTTACAAACCACCAACAAATCATTTCAATAGTGTAGTTTCCCTTGAATCACGATGACGAATCAACCTACATTCACAAATAACAATCAATAATAACTATTCTCACTACTAACTAATAATTAATTTATGATATTTTTTTTTTTTTACAAATTTGTCCTATTATAAAATTGTGAGAAATTGGACATTTATAACACTGTGTGCGAATTAAGAAAAAAATATAAATAATAAATTAAAACGTACACTTCCCAAGAATATAAAGAGGTGGGAAGAGATGGACATGTGATAGGTATTTGGTAAAATCAAGGTCATGTTGTTGAAATAAATGTTAAGTATGTATAATGTATTGAAATGCGATAGGTGGGTATCGGGTTGAAGCAATGTCATGTTGTTGAGATTAATGTTAATGATATGTTATTATTAGTACTCCCTGCCGAAGGCATAGAGGGACTACAATGATCGATAATTTGTTGACTTCATATTAGTTTGTCCTTTGACTAAAAATATTTGCATAATCTCTATTGTTGGAACTAGCGAACTAAAAACATTGATTTGTATATAATAAAAAATACCATATATGTCATGATATGATTGGATAATATATTGGAGGTCTTATTGCCAGCTTTGCTATTCCCAATGTTTTATATGTTAGCATATCCAATTTTTTTGATCATCTACGGTCTTTCTGAATTTTTACTATTTTTTTGAAATTTTTAGATATCCAAAGTTTTGAGCATAGACAGTCAATTTTTTATTAGTTGACTTCATATTAGTTTGTCCTTTGACTAAATATTTTTTTGCATAGCCTCTATTGTTCGAACTATTGTTACTATTTTTTTTATTGTTATTATTATTTTATATTATTATTATTATTTTATATTATTATAAAATTATATAATAATTGTTTTTGCGTACGTAACAGACCTGCCACACTGCATTCTTTCTTAAATGTTTACACAAATGTCATGACAGACTTAAATGTTTACCTAATAGGCCTCACAACCTTAAATGTTTACTGAACATGCCTGTTACAATACATTTTCCTCCGATTTTTTTTATGCAATGTTCTCTGCAGTGAATATGGGCAATATTGTTCTTCAACGACATTATTGGTTCACTGGTTGATGCTTGCTCCTTGGTTGTTCACTGGTTTCTTGTTTGCCTTTTGTTGTTGTTCTTGTTTTCCTGTTGGTCTTGTTTCAGTTTGCACACTTGGGATTCTACAACCGCGATTGGAATGGACTTCTATTGTTCCCCAATGACGGGTGGGTTTTGGTGCCATGTTTAGCTTCCTATTCATTGTTTGTTGTTTTCTATTTGTAGTTTGCAGGTGAGAAATTTCAATACTAGAGATGCCTGACTCAAAATCATCTTGCAGAACATCTTTGTATGTGAGGAGAAAATACAATTGCCTTTTCTTATATGTGACTGTGGCTACGATGGAGGTGGGTTCTGTGTCGAACATTGGCGAAAAGGAATGAGACGAAGACAACATTACAATCCTACTTCTCTGGTCATAGTATTCACATACAAAGATGGGCTGCAAGAGGATTTTGATCACTCCCAATATTGAAAAATACCAACCTTGCAAACTAAAACTTTCTTAATTGTTTACATAGTGGGAGCCCTTTGGATGATCCTCACATCCTTAAATGTTTACCTAATAGGCCTCACAACCTGAAATGTTTTCTTAACAACCGTGTTATAATACATTTTCCTCCGATTTTTTGAGACAATCTTGTGTGGAGTGAATTTGACCAATATTGTTCTTCACCGACATTCCTAGTTGGCCGGTTGATGCTTTCTCCTTGGTTCAATGGATGCTTCCTATTGTTGTTTGATTCAACTTTGCAGAGTTGAGGTTCTGCAACTGCAGTTGGGTCTTTTGGTACTTGTTCACTGGTTTGTTGTTTGCTGGTTGCTCTTGTTTTCTTCAACTTTGGAAGGTTGGGGTCCTGCATTTACAGTTGGACCTGTTGTTGCAGTTTGTAGGCCAGGGGATGTGTTTCTGTCCTTATCCATTCACTGGTGGTTCTCGGTGATGCGGTTGCATTCCTGCATTACTTAACAAGCCTGTTATAATATTTTTTCGTCCGATTTTTTTTTTTACCTCCTTTTTTTTCTTCTGCAATGTTGTCTGTAGTGAATATGGGAAATGTTGTTCTTTAGCGGTGTTACTGGTTCACTGGGGTATGCTTTCTCGTTGCTTGTTGACTAGTTTCTTGTTTGCCTATTGTTGTTGCTCTTGTTTTCTTGTTGTTGCTGTTGCAGTTTGCATGCTTTGGATTCGACGACCGTGATTGGAACTGTTCTTTTGTCGTTCCCCATTGACGAGTGGGTTTCGTTGCTAGGTTTACATTCGTATTCGTTCTTTGATATTTTCTATTTCCAGTTTTAGAGTGAAAAATTTAAATGCTGGAGATGCCTGAGTCAAAATCCTCTTCCAGAACATCTCCATATGCGAAGAGAAAATTTAGTTTTCTTTTTTATCCTTCACTGGGTGTTATGGAGGTGTTCCAATAGCGGATGCAGAATGCCAACCGTGCAAACTACAACTTCCTTAAATGTTTACACAGTGGGAGGCCTTTGCAAGGTCCTCACAGTATTACATGTTTACCTGCCAGGCCTCATAGCCTGAAATGTTTTCCTAACATGTGTGTTACAATATATTCCTACGATATTTTTATACAATCTTGTCTGCAGTAAATTTGGACAATATTGTTCTTCACTGGCATTCCTGGTTGACTAGTTGATTCTTGCTCATTGGTTCGCTGGATGCTACTTATTGTTGTTTGATTCAACTTTGCAAATTTGAGGTTCTGCAGCTGCAGTTGAGCCTCTTCGTACTTGTTCACTGGTTTGTTGTTTGCCACTTGCTCTTCTTTTCTTCAACTTTGCATGGTTGGGGTCCTTCATCCGTAGTTGGACATGTTGTTGCAATTTGTAGGATAGGGGGTATGCTTCTGTCCTTTCCCATTCACCGGTGGGTATCAATGTCATGGTTTCATTCCTGTTCGTTGGTTGCTGTTTACTATTTCCAGTTTGCAAGTAAGAATTTTCAATACTGGGAATGCCTGAGCCAAAATCCTCTTGCATAACATATTTCGTATGTGACTACTACGACTAGAGAAACAAGAGTGTGACGCTGTCCTGGTGTTTTTCTTGAGGTCGATGTTTTCCAGAGATCCCATCTCTATCGCAGCCATAGTGACATGGAAAAGGTTGAAAAATCTATGACAAGTGCATTCAGAAGAATACATGAAGAACATGAAAGAAATCATATTGATACTATCCAAACGATACGTGCACTTGGAAATACATTGCTTAGTCTTCAAAAAATCTATGCTCAACAAACAGTCCATGTTGCACTTTCCCTAACCCTGGAATGTGGTTCAAGGAAATGTGTCTTCAAAAACACATCTCCACTTGAGAAACGTAAATTGGAACATGGTTTTACAATTGGGCCACCAAAAAATACTATTAAGATAAAATAACATGAAATTGTTTTGTTGTATATATAAACAATATCTCTTTTAACTTGAGCCAGAGTTTGTTGAGCTCCAACTATATTTCATAGTTGAGAATGTTTTTCCCATAGTTAATGTGTTTCTATGGCTTCATAATTATGAGACTAAGTGTTGTTGTGTGAGGGGTAAAGTTCTTGTCTCCCTTACTTTTTCCTCTTCTAAACTTACACATTTTCCCCTTTTCTTCTTCCCCTCTATTATGCGTTTCTAGTTGCATTTCTATGCTCGTGGGTTCCTGGGGTGGATAATTGACAAATAATAATCTCCATCTATGTCTTCACATCACGAGTCTGACTGATTGCCGATCATTTGCATACTTAGCCAATTTTATCAGCACGGGTTCACGGATAGGCGCTATCGAACTCTAGTGCCCCGTGTTCGGGGTATACATCTTGCACCCAAAAATTCGATGATCTACAATTCGACCCCTAAATCCTCGAACTCGCAAGCCTGAATCTACCAACGATGACTCCATTTGACCAACCCTCCTTTCCATACTCAGTCGAGTCTTCAAATTTTCGCGGGTTCACGGACTCCCGGGTTCACAAAAGTTTAAAAGAATTTTTCACTCCCCTCCATCCCCGCGACCTTCTGCCCTTCCCAATGCACATTAATTATGATTTTACTAGTGAAAATCACCAGATAGGTTTGAAAAAATTGGCATTAATAAGCGGAAATCTCGAGGACATCTCCCATTAAAACGCATTAATGGGCGAATATTATGGGATCTGATGATTTTTTTGCGTCCATCTTGAATTGGCAAAAAATGTTGGTTATTTTAGTTTTTTTAAGGCATCATCATAGTAACAGTGCAATATTGTACTACCCCACTGTCATCCACAAACGTGCCATCCACAAAGGTCTTGACGTCATGTCCCTCTTTAATACTGTGCATATATTACAGGTTGTCATATTTGAGAATATGCTTGCATATGGAAATGCTAACTCATGTTATTAGTGACTATTCAACACACATATTAAAAAATATTGGTTCTATACTTAGTCATGTTTCTGTGCTCACGGGTTCCCAGGGTGGCGAACTGACAAATCCTCATCTCCATCTATATCTTCACATCACGAGTCCGATCGACCGCCGTTCATTTGCATACTTAGCCAATTTTATGAACGCGGGTTAGCGGATAGGCGCTATCGAACTCTGGTGCCCCATGTTCGGGGTATACATCTTGCAGCCAAAACTTTGGTGATCTACAATTTGACCGTGGACTCCTCGAACTAGCAAGCCTGACTCTACCTACGATGACTTTGTCTTTTTGACCTGCCTTTCCATACTTAGTCGAGTCTTCAATGTTTCGCGAGTTCACAGACTCCCGGGTTTAGAAAAGTTTAAAATCATTTTTCGCTCCCCTCCATCCTCGCCACCTTCTTCCCTTCCCAATGAACATTAATTATGATTTTTATAGTGACAACTCACCAGACAAGTTTGAAAATATTGGCATTAATAAGTGGAAAGTTCGAGGACATCTCCCATTAAAATGCATTAATGAGCGAATATTATGGGATTTGATGATTTTTTTGCATCCATCTTGAATTGGCAAAATTTGTTGGTTATTTTAGTTTTTTTAAGGCATCATCATAGTAACAATGAAATATTGTACTACCCCGCTGTCATCCACAAATGTGTCATCCAAAAAGGTCTTGACGTCATGTCCCTCTTTAATACTGTGCATATATTACAGGTTGTCATATTTGAGAATATGCTTGCATATGGAAATGTTAAATCATGTTATTAGTGACTATTCAACACACATATTCGAAAATATTGGCATTAATAGGAGAAAATATTGAGGACATATTCCATTAAAATGAATTAAACCAAGATTTATAGAATATTATACTATCATCCTCCAACATTCATTTTAAATACTTATTCTCATTTCTCTCTATCATCGAAAACTTGCGCTTTAAGGTGCCTTCATAGTAATGTTCCTGGTCATCCACATGTGAAATAACTTAGATATTCCACTCAGGCCCAATTGAAAGATGAGGGAATGGTTTTATGTGACGTCAACTTTGAGTGAAAAAAACTCTGTTAGCCAACAAAAAATCAGACACAAAAAAATTCAAGTATCTTATGATTGGTATTCTCCCTGTATTCGATGCTTTGGTTGCTTGAAAGGTCTGCCTAAAGATTTGTATGTTGAACTTCTTTGTTTTGTTATTGGAAATTGGAAGGGAATTTCAAGTCACCTGCAAAATGATCCTTTGTTGAAGTATATAACTTCTTCCACCAACACATATTTGGAAAATGTATCAAATCTTGCAGACCACACAAGAATTTATCTTTTGTCAGAGGAGTCACACATATCGTGGCTTGCAAAACGGTCTGGAATATTCAGAAATGACGCCAAATATTACTCCATGCACGAATATTCTCAGAAGGAAATTATAAATTTGGATCGTCATGAATGTGAGAAACTGTATAGGTGGTTGAATCAACATCCTAAAATTATAGAAGTTTCTATTTCAAAGTTTGTTGAGCGACTTCTAGGTGTGGTAATAGACTTGAAAAAAATTCAGATTCTTTGTTAAAGTTTGTTCACCGACCTATGGATGTAGTAACAGACTCCACACACAATCAACTTTCTATCGGTACTGCACATTTTTTTCACTATTCCTATGCATATGATTGCATCTAGGTCGAAGAGCTTGCCGCTCTTTGCAAGAATATTCTCCTCGTAGTTGAAGGTGGGTATATAACCAGGGAATGAGGCTCTCAAAAGTTTCTGATGCTTGCATCGACATGTAACTGGGAAAATCTAATGGGAAGGAATTCTGGATTATGGACTTTGCAACACTCTTTGAATATTACTTTATACTACCACCTTCTGCAAGAAATTTGACGTGTTCAGGTAATGATTTGGTTTCTGAAAATCACCTTTTACTACTACCTTCATGTAATCATTTTGTTTTATTCTTTATAAGAGACCTTGATGTAGTAGGATATTCCAGAGATGTTTCCACTGAATATCAATCTTCTTGCTGTTTCCTTTGCTTTGAATAAGGAGAATGCATTTCTTCTGTTGCAGTAGATACGATATTTGAAAAAAAAAAGGAAATTTCTCGATGCTTGAAGTATTGCCTTGTATGGATCAAATAAATCGCCATGGCCTCGCGGAAAGCACCTGTCGAGTTGTTCATCAGGATCACAGATTGATAAGGACAAAGTGCCTTCCTGGTCATAGAGTGCTTCCATCACCAACTTCAATTTTCACAGGTGCTTTTATTGCTACCTTCTTTCTTTGTCTTGGTGGTGGATCTTTCTGTCCCAACCATCATGATGGAAATAAACTAGCTCTATGGAATTTGATCACTTTCGGGAATATGAGTTGACTATATATTAATTTCAGTTAACTTAAAAAGGTTTATGTGTACAACCTAATGTTAGACATAGAAAATACAATTTCTTATTTCTTAAAATATAAAACAATGTATTTTTTAACACACGACTATTCAAAAAGTTTCAGGCATTGTTTGGGATTCACATCCTTCAAGGATGTTAATTAATCACACAATTAATATTACTTGTGCCAATGCAATCGAAATGTCATCCACTATGGTGGCAATCACATTAACACTGCAATGTCAGATAATATATGTCTGACATGTACCTAATGTCAAGGTCATCATCGCACATGACACCCAACCTCCAAATATTTCTGGACTCATAACAACATTGTAATTGTTGTGACAAAGAAACACTAAAGTCGATGCTCTTTGTAGGTCTGACAATCCTGCAGTCTAAGTACTTTGACAATGATAGGCCTGCTTGTTCACCGCATTACTGCCCTGTAGTCAATGGCACTGTTCCCATTTCCACCGCCAGTGTGGATGTCCGAAGCTGAAGCTATCTGGAGCCTGGAGTCATCGCCAGTGTGGATGCCTGAAGCTGGAACTAGATGGAGCCTGGGGTTACGACTTGTTACACTTTACATTAGTATCAGTAGTGATCAAAAGTTGATTGTATGTCAAGTCTATTACTACATCTAGAGGTTGCTTAACAATATTTGACATAGAAGTTGTCTGTCTGTCAAGTCTGTTAGAAATTTGTCATAAAAGGTTCTGTAATTTTAGAGTGTTGATTCAAACACACATAAAGTTTCTCACCTTCGTGAGGATTCAAATTTATAATTTCATTCTGAGTATATTCGGGCATGGAGTAATATTTGGCGTCACTTCCAAATATTCCAGACCATTTTGTGAGCCACAATGTCTGCCACCCCTATGAAAAAAGATATATTCTGATGTGATCTGCAACATTTGATACACTTTCTAGATTTGTGTTGCTGGAAGAAGCTATATACTTCAACATAGGAGAATTTTGTAGGTGACTTGAATGTCCCTCCCAATTTACAACAAGAAAACAAAGAAATTCAACATACAAATCTCCAGGCAGGCCTTTCAACCAAATAGATGATCGAATACAGGGAGAATAGCAGTCACAACATACTTGATTTTTTTTTTGTCTCAGCGTTTGTTGGCTAACAAGATTTTTTTCGCCAAAATCTGACGTCGCATAAAACCACTCCCTCATCTTTGAATTGGGCCTGAATCACATCTCTAAGTTGTCTCAGATGTCGATGACTAGGAACATTACAAGGAAGGAACCTTAAACCCCAAGTTTTCGATGATAGAGGGAAATTAACACTTAGCAAAATATGGAATGTTGAATAAACAACTAATGCATGCATGCCATATCTAGAAGAGACAAGCTATTCAAGAAGCTATGATAGATCTAGCTGGCAACACCAATGAAGTCCAAGACCCAAAATTGATATTCAACTCATTGTTTTTTACAGGCAAGCATTTGATGATCAAGTTGAAATCTATAAAAGACTGTCTACAGGATTGATTATTGTACATATTTGCTTTTTTTTTCCACGACAGCCCCAATCACAATCATTATGGAAAACACATTTAAATTTCAGAGAATATCTGTTGAACTATTTTAGGACAACTATTTTGGGAAATACTCTCAGCTGTATTTTGTAACCCAGTTTATCTGAATGTAGAATATTTGAGGTTTTTGTATGGTGTTTTCCAATGTCTGATATTGTTTGTTTTATTTTTTTTTGTATTTTTTTTGTGTGTGGTTAAACATGCATGACAAGCTTTTTTTTTTGCTGCCCAACACTTCGATTTAAATAAAAGCTACTTTATTCGCTCCTTACATTTTACATGGAAGAATAATTTGTGATAGGACATACTTATGTGGTGCCCACCCTATACTTAAGAAAGAAATGGGAGGATCCGTCCTTATTTCATTCTTCGGGGTCCCATAAATAGAATGAATTAGTGACTCTATTTCAACAAGGCAACTCAGGTGTTGATGTCACTTTCCTGTTCAATATTCTGCATATATTATAGCTTCTTCTATTTGATAATATCCGTGCATATAAAAAATGTTACGTCATATGTATA